>WNWK01034805.1:0-20215 GCA_009830355.1 Cherax destructor
TAGTCAGGGAGTAGTAAGCAGTCAGTAAAAATGCCACAAACTTATGTTTATACTTTTTTTATGTGTACAAAGTAACACTTCATTGGGGCCACGGGTTTTTTTTTTGTCAATATCTGTTTTCTTAGTT
This sequence comes from Cherax destructor, assembly GCA_009830355.1. NCBI lineage: Eukaryota > Metazoa > Arthropoda > Malacostraca > Decapoda > Parastacidae > Cherax > Cherax destructor. The sequence goes on from WNWK01034805.1 coordinate 128, forward strand.
AATTTAAGATTAAAACATGTTACACCTTTTTGCCACTTTGCCCCAACACTGGTAGCCTACTGGGTGTATGATTGTTTTGGGAATACAAATATAGAAATTTAAAATCAAAAAACACCCTCTTATTTTTTACAAACAGCTGGCTTGTGCGGGTTTTTTTTTCGCATATGGAATGAATGGTTGTGGTTGGGGCGGGTTGGGGTCATCCGTTTTAACAATAAAAAACCCTTTGGGAATAGGAATTTTTTTTTTCCTTTTTCCCAAACTGTAAGTGTTTTTAAAAACCCCCGGAGGGGCGAGTTACCCCCGGACCTGGGGGGTCCTTAATAGATTATCATAATAGCAAGGTTGGGCCAGGGTAAAACCCCAAAAGTCAGTGACTTATTTCCCAAATTTGGGGGGGCTTATTTGGGGTTTTGGGTTTTTTCCCTATGCGCATGTAGATTTATGAACTGTACCACCTTTTTGGGGGGTAACCAGCTCCTGGCCCAGAAAAAACCAAAATTTAGGGGGAAAAAAAATTTTTTTTCTTTAAAATGAGGATTGGGTTACATTAAATCACCCCGCATTACCCCCAAAGGCAAGGGAAATCCTTTTTTGTCTTAACCTGGTACCTTGGCTGATATGTTTGGTTTATTTTCTTTTGCACTTGTCCGGCCCCCATTAAACACTTGGGGGTGGCCATTTTAACCCCAGGGCCCCACTGACTCAATGGTTTTAAACCCCTGCGGGGACCCCCGCTCAAATTTTTTTTCCCTCCCAACCGGGAATATTATTTTTTTTTTCGTGTTAGATAATAAAAGTGCCGAATTTTCAATCGGGAAACCCTAATTTAAATATCCCGTAAATGACGGTCTAATGTAATTTTCCCTTCGGGGGTTTTTTTATTTTCATTTTTTTTATTTCTTAGTAACTTTGGGGGGGAGACCAAATATAGTTGACAGTTGTTTTCCGGTTTTTTGGGGTCTCCAAACTCAACATTTTGAAGTGTATTTTCAATGCTTTGCAAAAGTATTTTTTTGGGGCTGAAATAGACTAACCAGTGGCATTATTTTTAAGGAATAAATTGTTGGTAATGGATTTTAGCACATTCTGGAACGAATTTTAAAACCAAGGCCCCTGTAATATATACATTGTTTAAACAACACAATAACAGCAAAAAACATTTAACATTATTTTTATTGTTTAAAAACTTGTTTACACAAAAAAACAATAAAAACATTGTTTATTACTATTGTTCTATAATATATATACAAATTTTACAGTTCCGGACACTTTTCGGGGAAACCCCCCAACCTTTTGGGGAATTTTTTAAAAAATGGGTATATGCAAATGGAGTTTTACATTTTTCACACAAAAAAACGAGTGTCTCTGATTTTTTTGGACTTTGTGGTATTTTTAAAAAGACAAAAACCTCCTGGAGCACTTTGAAAGTAGAAAAGGGGATTGGGGATGGGGTGGGGGATCACCAGGCCTCGGGCGAGAGGGCATGTTTTATAATTTTGGGGCGGGGTTTCCCAAAGGGGCCTTTTGGGACTGAATATTATTCGTCTGATGACTGACAAAAAATTCCTATTTAGGTTTGTTGTTGGTTTTCAACTTGTACTTTAAAGGGGACCCGCATGGAAATGCCCAAAAAGAGGAAAAAAAAGTTTTATTTTCCCTTTTAAAATTTTTTGCAGACACAATCGGGGAAACCCAATCTGAAGGGCAATTTTCCCCCAAAAGCTTTAGGGTTTTAGTCCATCAACAGCTGAGGTTTTAAAAATGGGTTAAAATTGGTTTTTCTATTCTGCCCTTTCCCCTGCCCCCCATTTCATGTCCGTAAATGATGTAAACCCAAAGTGACATCACGTTTGTCTTGCCACCAAATCCCCGATGTCATTGGATTAGATTTAGTTTTTTTCCACCAAGGGTTATTTGTGGGCCCCAAAATCCATCCTGTGGGGACGAAAAACATATGGATACAAAAAAGGCCCAGGCACTAGGCCCCAAAGGGGGAAAAATTGTACATTTAGGTTTATATCTACATTTCAATTATCTGTTACAAGCAAATTTAGGAAATATGCTTAGTACAATTGGTATCTTATTTCACGAATAAGATATCTTGACATGTCACATAGGTTATTATACTGTCTATCTCTATATTCCCAATAAGTGCACAATTAAGCACATAGTGTTCAAGACAGTGACCATATGCCTGATCACATAATTTGCATTTAGTTTGATCATCATCTGTGTCTCCCAAACTGTCAGAAGTACCTGTAGCCGCCTAAGCCTGGCCACTACAACATCAGTCAGTCTGTTCACATTGCAAGTTGCTCCACAAACATGCCCATCTGTGCTCGCATTATCATGAGCACAGATAGGCACGTTCATGGAAATTAATTTGGATTTATATCTACAGTTCACTTATCTGTTACAAGCAAATTTAGGCAATTTGCTTAGTATAAGTGGTATCCTACCTTCACTAATAAGATATCTTGACATGTCACATAGGTTATTATTCTGTCTATCTCTATATTCCTCAATAAGTGGACAATTCAGCACATAGTGTTCAAGACAGTGACCATATGGCTGATCACATAATTTTCATTTAGTTTGATCATCATCTGTGTATCTCCCAAACTGCCAGAAGTACTTGTAGCCAAGCCTAAGCCTGGCCACTACAACATCAGTCAGTCTGTTCACATTGCAAGTTTCTCCATAAACATACTTATCTACGTTCATGTTATCATAGTGGGTTATAGATCTACTCAGGCTTCTAACTGCATTCCTATAGCTATCATTTTCATTATTTATTTCTCTCCTAATATTATTCCTAATGCTAGACACAGATATACCAAAGTTATATTCTACATTCTCCTTATGGGTGCTCTTCTTGGCTAACATATCAACTTTATCATGAAGGAGTAATCCAATGTGTGACGGAATCCATAGCAATTGTACATTAATTCCTTTGTCCCGGATATTTGAGTATCTATACCTGGCTTCTCCAATGAGCATGGTGTTAGAGTCATTATATGAGTCAAGAGCCTTCAATGATGACATAGAATCAGTAATGATGATAGAGTCAAGCTCAGTGTCATAAGTTAGCTTTAGTGCCATTAGGATTGCAAACAATTCAGTTTGCAGTGTAGACGCCCAGTTGTTAATTCTTATGCCTAGTTCAAAAAAATTATTATTGTTCTTAACTAGGGAGGTGGCAACCAGAGCAGATGCAGCCCTGCCAGAAGACTCCTGTTTAGATCCACCAGTGTATATAACTTGAGATAACTTGTTACTACCAGCTAGGCAAGAAATTTCTTCTTGAGCAGTTGCTTTAACAAGTGATTTAAGGAAGGGATTACTAGCAATGAGCTTCTTGGGAGGGACTTGCAGGTATGTGATATTAAATGAACACATCTTCCATGGAGGGGTGAAATGCTCTTGTTGCCTACAGTGATACAATTCATGCAGGTTGTAAAACTTAATGTAATTGCATGTTTTCACAATCCATTTAGATCTGTGAGTATTTACTTCTAGACATTTAGTAAGATTCATTGTGACAGTGTCTGGTTCATTTCTTAACATTCTAATACCAAGTACAGTGTTAATCTCAACAATCCTATCACTGATACTAGTAATACGAAGCTCCTTCCTCATATTAAGAAACTTTGTAGATTTGGGACAGCCAAGAATAATTCTGTGAGCTTCATTTTGCATTAACTCCAAGGGTCGGAGAGAACTTTCTAGTTAATATCAACATGGGAGCAGCATAATCAATTAAGGACCTAATATAGGCTATGTACATCATTCTCGCGATTCTCACATTAGCACCATAGTTGGGGTTGTAGCCAGCAACAGCTTTAAGAGCATTTAGTCTGTCTTTGCATTTTTTATTTAGTTGTGGTATAGTAGATTTGGTAAAGGGTACATCTACACCAAGATATCTGTAAGTTTTAACGTAGCTAATGTTTTCACCCTGCAAATAGATGGGTGGGGGATGTCATTTGCTTGTTAATATCTTTGTTTTAGAGGATGATGTCATTGGCAGCAAACACCTGCACTTCACCTCTACGAGTGCCTGCGTCGAACCTAGGCATATGTTTACGATTTCCACGCACTGTACCGCACACATCTGTCATGTTTACTTGCAGGAAATCACTGAGTAAAGGGCTTGTGTACCAGTTATCAGTATATAATATATGCCCCTTACCAAGATACGGTTCCATCATTGTTCTAACCACATCACCAGAGATAGCCACTAACTTCATGGTATCTCTCAATGTATTAATGCAAGAGTACACAATTATATCCAGAACCAGACCACTTTTACAATCACACAGTACAAATAACTTTATACCAAAGCGTTTCCTCTTGCTTGGTATATACTGCTTGAATGACAGTCTGCCTTTGAACAAAATCAAAGACTCATCAATAACAAGCTTCCTGAAGGGATAAAATACATACAGCACTTTGTTTCAGGTACATGAACACATTCTGTCAGGCCTTGTTTTGTCTGAGAAGTGCAACATACGTAACAGTATCAAAAATCGATTCACTGGTATAATATCACTAAAACCTGGGGTTGAAATCAGGCGTTCTGTCTACCAGTATGTGGTGACAGTGTGCTTATACACATGTGGCATAAGCATTATTGTGGCAAAGAACAGGTACATCTCTGCCACAGTTGTGTCTTTCCACTGGTGTACCCGTGAATTTGGTGAAAGAAATGTGTTTGCCATGGTGTACTCATAGTATATGTTGCTTTCCCTGACAATAATGTCCATCAGGGTTCATCGAAGAATAACTGAAAGCATTCTATTTCAGTAGCATTGTTCCCAAGTGTACACGATGGCCATATTCCACTTTGTGTTTCATCAAAGTCATGAGGATTGGGAACAAATTTGTCACCTTGCTGCCAATCTCAGATGCGGTCTGCTGGTGGGTACTGGATATAGACAGGTGGTTGTGGTTGTGGTTGTGCAGGTTGTGGAAGTGTAGGGGTGGTTGAGGGTGGTTGTGGCTATGCTGAGTTAGCAGCGTGGGTAGCAGAGTGGCCTGCTCGTGGTGCCACATGACTCATGCCACCGCCAACAACACCACCACTACCTGCTGCCCCATGCACATTACGCATCCCCATTGTAATAATATCGTCATCTTCACTATCAATTCGTGGTGTAGGGTCAAGAGATGTACTCCGAGATTTACTCCTTTTCCTTGGAATAGCATATGGCACACTACCAGAACGCATGTAGCGTCGTACATAATGCCGCTTCACTGGAGAATATTCTCCCTCACTGTTGCCACTAGAACTGCTTTCAATAGCTTTGAAATCACTGTCATCATCACTTACACTGCTCACATCAGAGTCCTTTACACGTTGAAATAGGTTTCCTCTTTCGTCCTGGTACAGGTGAACGTAAATGAGACGGCCCAGCACCAGATGTGGAAGGTTGTGGGTCATTTGGGTTTTCATCACTAATTATGTTATCCTGGGCACTGCTTTCGGTCACACCCTTTTGAAAACCATGGAATTCACTTTCACTGGCACTTCCATCACTGTTAGAACTATCACTTGGGAAGAGAAGACCTCCAATTCGCCGGGGAGTGAGGTACTTCTTACCGCGAGGCATGGTGAACAAGGACTACAAACATGGCGCTCCCACAATGCACCACTGAATCCCCGATTTTTTTGATATTGCACACCCACCATGCAGACCCATTCTCTCACATGTAGGCCTACCAGCTTTCTCCCACTTCATTTGAAGCCGCTAGAATTTACGCGTTTAAATACGTCCGAAACATTGACTCGTAAGACATAAATATACGACCGAAACAGTCAAAGGGTTAAGAAGAGATATGATAAAGCTCATGAAGCAGGAAGAGTGACCTAGCAGCGACCAGTGAAGAGTCAGGGCCAGGAGCTAGACTCACCCCTGAAACAACAATTAGGTGAGCACGCGCACACACACACATGCATAGGAACGCTTCAGTCTGGAGGTCCTAAGGTGGTAATTGCAGTGATGGATAATCCACCACAGAACAGCAGGAGGCCAAGGCAAGAGTATGATGAGAGTAATAGAGCGATGGTTGACACACTGGCTGAAGTGGCCAGAAGGGCTCATGCGAGCAGGGTGAAGCTACTGATCATGGGTGACTTCAACCACAAGGAAATCAATTGGAAGAACTTGGAGCCACATGGGGGCCAAGGAACTTGGAGGGCTAAGATGATGGAGGTGGTACTGGAAAACTTCATGTACCAACACGTAATTGACACTACCAAAGAGAAAGAGGAGAGGTTGAACCAGCGAGACTGTACCCAAACTACAAGAAAGGGGACTACGTGGGCATGAAGAACTTCCTGAACTGGGTTCAGTGGGACAGAGAACTGGCAGGGAAGTCGGTAAACGAGATGATTGGAATGTGTGACAGCAATATACAAGGAAGCTGAGGAGAGGTTTGTACCCAAGGGTAACAAGAATAATGAAAAAGCCAGGATGAGCCAATGGTTCACCCAAAGGTGCAGGGAGGCCAAAACCAAGTGTGCTACAGAATGGAAGTAGTATAGAAGGCAAAGGACCCAGGAGAATAAGGAGAGCAGTCGTAGAACCAGAAATGAATACGTATGTACGAAGGGAGGCCCAACGACAATATGAAAATGACATAGCAGCGAAAGCCAAATGTGACCCTAAGCTGTTGTACAGCTACATCAGGAGGAAAACAACAGTCAAGGAACAGGTGATCAGGCTAAGGAAGGAGGAGAGATCACAAGAAATGACCGCAAAGTATGTGAGGAACTCAACATGAGATTCAAAGAAGTGTTCACAGAGGAGACAGAAGGGACCCCAGAAAGAGGTAGAGGTGGGGTAGACCACCAAGTGCTGGACACAGTACATGCAACCAAGGAAAAAGTGAAGAGGCTACTGAGTGAGCTAGATACCTCAAAGGCGATGGGACCGGACAACATCTCTCCATGGGTCCTGAGAGAGGGAGCAGAAGCGATATGTGTACACCTAACAACAATATTCAACACATCTATTGAAACAGGGAGATTACCTGAGGTATGGAAGACAGCAAATGTAGTCCCAATTTTTAAAAAAGGAGACAGACATGAAGCACTAAACTACAGACCAGTGTCACTGATATGTATAATATGCAAAGTCATGGAGAAGACTATCAGGAGAAGAGTGGTGGAACACCTAGAAATAAATGAGCTTATCGACGGCCAACATGGTTTCAGGGATGGGAAATCCTGTGTCACAAATCTACTGGAGTTCTATGACAGGGTGACAGCAGTAAGACAAGAGAGAGAGGATTGGGTAGATTGCATTTTCTTTGACTGTAAGAAGGCGTTTGACACAGTTCCACACGAGATTAGTGCAAAAGCTGGAGGACCAAGCAGGAATAACAGGGAAGGCACTACAATGGATCAGGAAATACCTGTCAGGAAGACAACAGCGAGTCATGGTACGTGGCGAGGTGTCAGAGTGGGCGCTTGTAACGAGCGGGGTACCACAGGGATCAGTCCTAGGTCCGGTGCTGTTTCTGGTATTTGTGAATGACATGACAGAAGGAATAGAATCCGAAGTGTCCCTGTTTGCAGATGATGTGAAGTTGATGAGAAGAATTCAATTGGACGAGGACCAGGCAGAACTACAAAGGGATCTGGAAAGGCTGCAAGCCTGGTCCAGCAATTGGCTCCTAGAATTCAACCCTACCAAGTGCAAAGTCATGAAGATTGGGGAAAGGCAAAGAAGACCGCAGACGAAGTACAGTCTAGGGGGCTAGAGACTACAAACCTCAATCATGGAAAAATGTCTTGGGGGAAGTATAACACCAGGCACATCTGAGGTGCACATCAACCAAATAACTGCTGCAGCATACGGGCGCCTAGCAAACCTAAGAACAGCATTCCAACATCTTAATAAGGAATTGTTCAGGACCCTGTACACTGTGTACGTTAGGCCCATATTGGAGGATGCAGCACCAGTTTGGAACCCACACCTAGCCAAGCACGTAAAGAAACTAGAGAAAGTGCAAAGGTTTGCAACAAGACTAGTCCCAGAGCTAAGGAGTATGGCCTACGAGGAGAGGTTAAGGGAAATCGACCTGACGACACAGGAGGACCGGAGAGATGGGGGGACATGATAACGATATATAAAATACTGAGAGGAATTGACAAGGTGGACAGAGACAGAATGTTCCAGAGATGGGACACAGCAACAAGGGGACACAGTTGGAAGTTGAAGACTCGGATGAACCACAGGGATGTTAGGAAGTATTTCTTCAGTCACAGAGTGGAGGCTGGTTCCATACATAGCTTTAAGAAGAGGTTATGATAAAACTCATGGCGCAGGGAGAGTAACCCAGTAGCGGCCAGTGAAGAGGCCTGGGCCAGGAGCTATGACTCGACCCCTGCAACCACAACTAGGCGAGTTCAACTAGGTGAGTACACACACACACACACACACAACACATAAATCATAGGTAGGAAGCTAGACTAGGTGGTGGTGGCAAGAATGCGCATGCGCGGTCAGTCAACTGTATACAAATACACAAATGCACACACACAGTCGCAGCATAATGTTTAGATTTTCTTGTAGTAGTAACATTATTATTATTAGTATTAGTATTAAGTATTAGTAATAGTATTTTAGCATAATAATTGAGGCATTGAAGCGCGAGAATACAAATACACGCACACACGCACTCACCATTATAGAGCGGTGGTGGCAACTGTATACAAACACACACACATGCACACACACACACCTTGTGATAGTATCTCAGTGAAGCGGCAGTATAACCTTAAGAATTTTATTGTATTAGTATCATTATTAGTATTAGCATAAGTATTAATAATATTATATTAGCATAATAACTGAAGAAAGGAGTGTCTGGGGACACAGGATACAAACACAAGCGGTTAACCATTAGGACTATCCACCCCCTCCCTCCTCCCCCCCATTCTCCCCTCACTGGCATCTCCAATCTCCCAAACACCCACACCCACCCTACACCCTCTCCTATCTCGTCATCTCTCTTCCCTCTCCCTCTTCCCCTCCCCTTCCCCTTTTCCTCTTCCACCCTATATTCTCCCCTCACTGGCATCTCCAATCTCCCACCCACCCACACCCTCCCTACACCCTCTCCTATCTCATTCTCTCTTTCCCTCTACCCTCTTCAGTATTTTCCTTCCTCCCTTCCACTCCACTTCCCCTCTCCACCCCTCCATCACTCCCTTGCCCCTCCCTCCCCTCCCCTTACAAATCCCCACTCACCCACACCCTCCTCACACTCTCTCTCCCTCTCTCTCTCCTCTCTCTCTCTCTCTCTCTCTCTCTCTCTCTCCTCTCTCTCTCTCTCTCTCTCTCTCTCCTCTCTCTCTCCTCTCTCTCTCTCTCTCTCTCTCTCTCTCTCTCTCTCTCTCTCTCTCTCTCTCTCTCTCTCTCTCTCTCTCTCTCTCTCTCTCTCCCTAACTCCCTCCCTCTCTCTCTGCCTCCATATCTCTCCCTCTCCTCTCGCTTTTTTCCCCTCTACCTTTTCTCTTCCTCTCCCTGTCCCTCCATTTCCCACTCATTTTCCTTCCTCCCCTTCACCCCTTCTCCCTCTAGCCCCCTTCCCACTGTTTCTCCACCCCCATACCTCTCCCTGGCCTCCCTCCATCACTCTCCCAGGCCCCCTTCCTCTCCCCCTTACAACCCACCCACTCCCACACTGCCATAATCTCTCTCCATCTCTTTCTGTCTCTCCCCTCTCCCTCTCCCTTCTCTCTTTTGCTCCTCCTCTCCCCTTTTCTCTCCCTCCCCTCTATTCCCCCTCTTCTTTTCCTCCTTCCCTTCCACCCCTTTTACCTATAGCCCCCTTTCTCCACCCTTCCATCACTCTCCCTCCTAAACCTCTCCCCCTTAAACCCTACACTTCCTCGAACACACACACACACTAGAGCTAACTATGGTGTCTCACAGGGAAATCAAAGGCCCAGGGGATCAGTGGAGAATGGCTCTGGTAGGGAAGAATGGATGGAGGAGCAATGCAAAAGGATGGAACAAGAGTGGGAGAGTAAACTAGGTGAGGTCTCTGCAAAAATGGAAAAAAGGATGGAGGCAGAGCTTTGTGCAAAATTGGAAGGGAGGCTGGAGGAGGAGAAGAAGAAATGGGAGTCACAAGTTGAAGCTGCAGTAGCCCGGATAAGGGCCCTAGAATGTGAGGTAAATAGGCTGAAGCAAGTTACAGGGGTATGGACCAGAGGAGACATAGCATCTGAAGCTGGCACACCCTCATCGAACAAGGAACCCAACGGGAAGGAAGGAGACATGAACTATGCTAAGGCCCTATCAGTCCAAGAAGGGCCGAGCAATTAAGGGAGAGAGCAGCTGGGAGCAGGGGTGGTGGTAAGAGAGGCACAAACAGGCCGCCAAAAAACATTGGGGAGAGACGGAGGGAAAGGCAATGGGAGGCAGAGAGGGAGAAGTCAGTGTTTATTCACGGGCTTTCAGAGAGCGAATTAAGGACACAATGAAAGACGGCAGGAGGAAAGACAGGAGATTGAGAATGTCATTAGAGAAATAGGTGAAGAGGACATGTCTGGGATAGTAAATTTTCAGAGAATAGGGGGGTACATGAAGGGGAGAAAAAGGCCAGTCAAGCTGATCTTCAAGAGAAACCACGGTTGAAGGAATCGTCAGCATACAGAAGGGTGTTCCTAGACCGGGACAGAACAAAAACAGAATGACAGCAGCTGAGGGAGTGGAGGCAAAAGCGAAAGGACCTGGGAAGAGAGAGACAGACAGAATCAGCAGAGGCCAACCAGAACAGGGAAGTACAACAAGAGCGAGCACACGCAGACCCATCCCCAGAACTCCAAAACCAAACACGCTATCCCGACACAGACCAAAATCCACACTTACATCCCCCACCCCTCACAGTGCTGTAGAATCCCATAGCACACTGCCAGGGCCCCCACTCCCACAGTCCCCCCAAAACACAGTGTTGGAGAGGAAACTGAATGTATGGTACACCAATGCAGATGGAATAATGAGTAAGTGGGAGTGGCATGAAAGAGTCAAAGAGGCATCACCGGACATCATAGCCCTCACTGAAACAAATCTCACAGGGATGATAACAGCTGCCATCTTTCCAACGGGATATCAGATCCTGAGGAAAGACAGAGGGAACAGAAAGGGTGGAGGAGTGGCACTGCTGATCAAAAACTGATGGAATTTTGATGAGCTGGAGGGAGGGGACAGAGGAGAAACAGGAAATTGTATAATAGGAACGCTTCAGTCCAGAGGTTCAAAGGTGATAATTGCAGTGATGTATAACCCATCACAGAACAGCAGGAGGCCAAGGCAAGAGTATGATGAGAGTAATAGAGCGATGGTTGACACACTGGCCGAATTAGCCAGAAGGGCTCATGCGAGAAGGGCAGAGCTACTGATCATGGGTGACTTCATCCATAAAGAAATCGATTGGGAGAACTTAGAGCCACATGGGGGCCAAGAAACGTGGAGGGCTAAGATGATGGAGGTGGTACTGGAAAATCTCATGTACCAACACGTAAGGGACACTACCAGAGACAGAGGAGAGGTTGAACCAGCGAGACTGGACCTAGTATTCACCCTGAGTAGCGCAGATATTGAGAACATCACACATTAAAGCCCCCTTGGGGCCAGTGATCATATGGTTCTAAGCTTCGAATACATAGTAGAGTTACAAGTGGAGGGAGAAGCAGGAAGGGCTGCATGAATGAAACCAAACTACAAGAAAGGTGACTACGTGGGCATGAAGAACTTCCTGCATGGAGTTCAGTGGGACAGAGAGCTGGCAGGGAAGTCAGTAAACGAGATGATGGAATATATGACAACAATTTGCATGGAAGCTGAGAAGAGGTTTATACCAAAGGGTAACAGGAAAAGCGAAAAAGCCAGGATGAGCCCATGATTCACCCAAAGGTGCAGGGTAGCCAAAACCAAGTGTGCCAGGGAATGGAAGAAGTACAGAAGGCAAAGGACCCTGGAGAATAAGGAGAGCAGTTGTAGAGCCAGAAATGAATATGCACAGGTAAGAAGGGAGGCCCAAAGACAATACGAGAATGACATAGCAGCGAAAGCCAAATCTGACCCAAAGCTGTTGTACAGCCACATCAGGAGAACAACAGTCAAGGACCAGGTGATCAGGCTGAGGAAGGAAGGAGAGGAGGTCACAAGAAATGACCGCAAAGTGTGTGAGAAGCTCAACATGAGATTCAAAGAGGTGTTCACAGAAAGAAGGAGAGGTAGGGTACACCATCAGGTGCTGGACACAATACACACAACTGAGGAGGAAGTGAAGAGACTACTAAGTGAGCTAGATACCTTTGGGTCCTGAGAGAGGGAGCAGAGGAGCTATGTGTACCCCTAACAACAATCTTCAACACATCTATCGAAGCCGGGCAACTACCTGAGGTATGGAAGACAGCAAATGTAGTTCCAATTTTTAAAAAAGGAGACAGGAACGTAGCACTAAACTACAGACCAGTGTCACTGACATGGATAGTATGCAAGGTCATAGAGAAGATTATCAGGAAAAGAGTGGTGGAGCACCTATAAAGGAATGAGCTTATCAATGACGGCCAACACAGTTTAAGGGACGGGAAATCCTGTGTCACAAACCTACTGGAGTTCTACGACAGGGTGAGAGCAGCAAGACGAGAGAGAGGGGTGGGTAGATTGCATATTCTTGGACTGTAAGAAGGTGTTTGATACAACTCCACACAAGAGATTAGTGCAGAAGCTGGAGGACCACGCAGGGATAACAGGGAAGGCACTACAATGGATCAGGGAATACCTGTCAGGAAGACAGCAGCGAGTCATGGTACGTGGCGAGGTGTCAGAGTGGGTGCCGATGACGAGTGGGGTTCCACAGGGGTCAGTCCTAGGACCGGTGCTGAAGGAATCATCAACATGCAAGAGGGTGTTCCTAGAGCGCAACAGAACAAGAACAGAACGACAGCAGCTGAGGGAGGGGACACAGAAATGAAAGGGGCTAGGAAGAGAGACAAAGACAGAGTCAGCAGAGGACAACCAGAGAAGGGCAGAGCAACAAGCACAAGCACACACAACCACCCCCAGAACCCCACAATCAAACACACTATCCCAACACAACCCACAATCCACATTTACAGCCCCCACCAACACTACGCTGTAGAATCCCACAGCACACTGACTGGTCCCCCACCCCCACAGGCCCCCAGAACACAGTGTTGGAGAGGAAACTGAAGGTATGGTACACCAACGCTGATGGAATAACGAATAAGTGGGAGGAGTGGCACGAAAGAGTCAGAGGCATTACCGGACATCATAGCTCTCATAGAAACCAAGCTCACAGGAATGAAAATAGATGCCATCTTTCCAATGGGATATCAGATCCTGAGGAAAGACAGAGGGGGTGGAGGAGTGGCACTGCTCATCAAAAACCAATGGGATTTTGATGAGCTGCTGAGAGGAGGCAGAGGAGAAGCAAGAGACTACATAATGGGAACACTTCAGTCTGGATGTTCCAAGGTGGTAATTGCAGTGATGTATAATCCACCACAGAACAGCAGGAGGTCAAGGCAAGAGTAATAGAGTGATGGTTGACACACTGGCTGATGTGGCCAGAAGGGCTCATGCTTGCAGGGCAAAGCTGCTGATTACACTGGTCTGTTTTTGAAATGCTTTTAATTTTTATTTTTATTCATGGTTCCGATCTTACATATTCTTGGGCTGCTGATTGTAAATATCTAAACCATTTTGCTCTATCACCTAAGGATTTTCAATAAAATATAAATTAATGATAATGAAAATTTTTAATTTTTAATAAATTGTTACTTTATTAAAATTAGGCAAGTAATCATGGAAAAGCACATTCTGTTAGTTTTAAGAACATATGAATTCCAAATCAACATGAATCAAATCAAATGATTTTATTAAAAAAATATGCTTCTGACTTCAATCACAAAGAACTCGACTGGGAGAACCTGGAGCCACGTGGGGCCCAGAACGTGGAGGGCTGAGATGATGAAGGTGGTACTGGAAAACCTCATGTAGCAACACGTAAGGGACACTACCAGAGAGAGAGGAGAGGATGAACCAGCAAGACTGGACCTAGTATTCACCTTGAGTAGTGCAGATATTGAGGACATCACATATGAAAGACCACTGGGGGCCAGTGACCACGTGGTTTTGAGCTTCGAATACATAGTAGAGTTACAAGTGGAGAGGGAAGCAGGAAGGGCAGGACAAAACTATAAGAGAGGGGACTATACAGGCATGAAGAATTTCCTGCACGGGGTTCAGTGGGACAGAGAACTGGCAGGGAAGTCAGTAAATGAGATGATGGAATATGTGACAACAATATGCAAAGAAGCTGAGCAGAGGTTTGTTCCCAAGGGTAACAGAAATAACGAGAAAGCCAGGATGAGCCCTTGGTTCACCCAAAGGTGTAGAGAGGCCAAAACCAAAGTGTGCAAGAGAATGGAAGAATAAGGAGAGCAGTCGTAAAGCCAGAAATAAATATGAACAGCTAAGAAGGGAGGCCCAAAGACAATACGAAAATGACATAGCAGCAAAAGCCAAATCTGACCCGAAGCTGTTGTACAGCCACATCTGGAGGTAATCAGGCTGAGGAAGGAAGGAGGGGAGTTCATAAGAAACGACTGCAAACTATGCGAGGAGCTCAACATGAGATTCAAAGAAGTGTTCACAGAAGAGACAGAAGGGACTCCAGAAAGACGGGGAGGTGAGGTACACCATCTACTGTTGGACACAACACATACAACCGAGGAAGAAGTGAAGAGGCTGCTAAGTGAGCTAGATACCTCAAAGGCAATGGTCCCGGATAACATCTCTCCATGGGTCCTGAGAGAGGAGCAAGGCACTATGTGTACCACTAACAACAATCTTCAACACTTCTATTGAAACAGGGCTACTACCTGAGGTATGGAAGACAGCAGACATAGTCCCAATTTTTCAAAAGAGACAGTCACAAAGCATTAAACTACAGACCAGTGTCACTGACATGTATAGTATGCAAAGTCATGGAGAAGAGTAGTGGAGCACCTAGAAAGGAATGAGCTTAACAACAGGCAGCACGGTTTCAGGGACGGGAAATCCTGTGTCACAAACCTACTGGAGTTCTATGACAGGATAACAGCAGTAAGACAAGAGAGAGAGGTGTGGGTAGATTGCATTTTCCTGGACTGTTAGAAGGCATTTGACACATTTCCACACAAGAGATTAGTGCAAAAGCTGGAGGACCATCAGGCATAACAGGAAGGCACTGTCAGAAAGACAACAATGAGTCATGGTACGTGGCGAGGTGCCAGAGTGGATGCCTGTGACAAGTGGGTTCCACAGGGGTCAGTCCTAGGACTGGTGCTGTTTCTAGTATTTGTGAACGACATGACGGAAGGAATAGACTCAAGTGTCCCTGTTTGCAGATGACGTGAAGTTGATGAGAAGAATTCAATCGGACGAGGCCCAGGCAGAACTACAAAGTGATCTGGACAAGCTGCAGGCCTGGTCCAGCAACTGGCTCCTGGAGTTCAATCCCAACCAAGTGCAAAATCATGAAGATTGGGAAGGGCAAAGAAGACCGCAGATGGAGTACAGTCTAGGGGCCAGAGACTACAAATCTCTCTCAAGGAAAAGGATCTTGGGGTGAGTATAACACCGGGCACAAACCTACTGAGGTGCACATCAACCAAATAACTGCTGCAGCGTACAGGCACATTCTGACATCTCAGTTGGGAATCGTTCAGAACCCTGTACACCGTGTATTTAGGCATATATTGGAGTATGGAGCACCAATTTGGCTTATTTCACCTTGCTCAGTGTGAAATTCTTAAACGAAACTTTGCACATCGTTCCATTTTGAACAAATTTCCTTAATCTGTGAAGAAGGCACCTCACCCTGTCCATCTTCCTCCGTTTGTGGGAGACATACTGTTGTCTATTGCATAATGTTCTGGTTTAAGGTGCAAGATATTGTGGGTCCACTCTATAGAATGCCTTCCGCAGGTCTGAGAAGGTCCCCAGGATATTCATCGTTTTCAAACATTGCGTACAGCAACGTTTCCTCCTGTGGTCTGATGCTGTTGGAGATGAAGCTCTTGCAGCTCTTCAGTGGTTAGCTCTACCCTGTGGTTCTCCACCAACTCTTCCACATCCTCGCCACTCACCTCCAACCCCAGGCGTTCCCCAATGCCACAATACCTTTCACAACAGGCACAGGGTCGTCAGGGTCAGCCTCAAACCCTTCAAAATCCTCTGTTCGACACAACCTGGCCACAATTGTCTCCAAGCAGAGTTCAAAGTTCTGGAAGTCACTCCCTCCCAAGCCTTACCTATAAGACAATGGAGGATACTGAAGTGATCTTTCCAAAACTCTTTTAGGTCAACTCAGTGTCCCAGTCACTTCAAAGCACTTTGAAACACTGTTTTTTCTGTACAGTTTTTGAAGTTAGAAATGACCTTCTGGTCCATGGGCTGGATGAGAGGAGTGGTGTTAGGAGGCAAGAACTTTACTGTGATGAAACTGAACTCATCAGACAAATAGTCTCCCAAGTTGTGAGGATGAGCAGGAGCATTGTCCAGTACCAGGAGGCACGAGTCCCAATTTCTTTTCCTGTAGGTATTTTTTCACACTGGGGCCAAACACTCCAGTGAACCATTCCAGAAATTTGATTGTGACCCATGCCTTAGTGTTAGCCTTCCAAAACACACAAATTATTCTTGTTGACACTGTGTTTCTTGAACACACTGGGATTTTCAGAGTGGTACACCACTTTAAAATCTCCACTAGCATTACTACACAACATAGGGATTAGCCTGTCTTTCATAGGGCTTGTGTCCTGGCAGTGCCTTTTCCTCTTGAGTAATGTAGGTCCTCTTTGGCATTTTCTTCCAAAAGAGGCCTGTTTCACAAATTAAACACTTGTTGGGGTTTGAATTTTCAGTGTCTACAAACCCCTTAACAGGTATAAAATGCCAACATAGTCAGTTTTCTCAACTGTTCACACTATACAGGTGTAATCCACAAGGTATTCCAACAGGGAAGTAATCCAATCTCATTTCCAATAGAGAGATTCAGGTCCCAAATGTCCTGGAGTTTGAACAGGAGGTTAAGACTGACCCTTAGCTGGTGCTTCCTCAACCAGTGTTGAGAATGAACTCAGTCTCAGAGCCTTTGAGGTAATGCTCACTATACCAAGGGTGAGAGAGAACTGGGAGTCTGGGAGAGCCTCTGAGGGTATGCTCACCATACCAAAGGGTGAGAGATAACCGGAGTCTCGGAAGCCTCTGAGGTATACTCACCACCCCAAGGGTGAGAGAACTACCCAAAGTAGAATGCCTGGACTTGACCTCTACTAGGTATAGGAAGGGAGGGGAGGAGGAACAAACGAGCCGCTCCAGTACTTCACACCTTCACTCTTGAAGTTACCTAGTTTCTTAAGCCTATACACGAATAGTACCCAGTCATAGAGTCATATAATAATCTCTTTACATTAAACTATGACCAAGGCGTAACACTCCCCTCGACGACTAAGGGTCGTGCCAAGAGGAGTGTACAAAACCTTAATGAAAATAAATAAACTACAAGCTTTCCATCTGACTTAGATACTTATAATGAATGATAATTTATCTTTTTTCATCAAAGCCAAGATCCTCCTGAGTCACCATACAACAGAAGCGAAGAAACTGTGTAACTTTGAGCTTCCTTTCTTAGAGGTAGATTCACAACAGTGCTCTCAGATGACGCTTTGAAGCGGAGGATGTCAGAGGAAAGCAACAGGAGTCATCTGCCTTTGAACATAATGTCATCAGGCTTCTCCCGTAGTTACCACAATCATGTTGCTGTAGGTGACAAAAATTCCAATTAATAAACACAACATATAAAAGGTGCATAAAAGGGAAAAGCATTTACTTTACTTTTTGCCAAAAAACGCAAGTCAAAAAATTCAGTGACCAGTACTTAGGGACGGGACAATGCATCAGCTAAAAATGGCGGGGGCAGGGGGTCATTCGACTGCTCAGGTCGGATGGACATCAACTCCTTCAACAAAGTCAAGTTTGGTAAGGGAACAGACTTAAAGACAAACACAAAAGCAGTCATCAGCAGACAAGCTCCTGGACCTCGACTATGTAGGAATTTTTTTTCAGACTACACACACAGTTCCCGACAAATCTGAGTTAAACTCCATGAGTGCCAAATTCTTGTGTAAAGTTCTGCAGTTTTACATCCAGAAGTCCGAGTAACAATCTGATGGTGGATCCCTCTATTATCATCTCTTATGTGACTGACTCAGCCAGTAAGCCTCAACACTGGGCAAGTTTTGAACAATGGTAAAACATTGAAACACTAACCACAGACCGCTATCCACTGCATCTTGTTCAACTCACAGTGCAGAAACGGCAGAAGCCTCGGCGTCAGTCTTAGGATTACCATTGGTGAGAGTTTTGCTGGTCTTATAGATGGATAACTTCGCTTAGTCACAACACCAGCACTTTCCTCTAGAGCACTGAAGGTGAGTGGGTCGGTAGCGGAGCTCACAACACTGCTCCGAGACTGGAAAAAGAAGTCAAGGCGGCGACACCTCTGACATTATCTCATGTAGTACTTTTCAGTAAATTTTCTAACCAGCAACCACTTTCTCAACACTAAAAGGTGACACTAGTAGATACACAATGAACATATAAATAACACTAGATCCGTCAAAACACTATCAGTGAAGACTGAAGTCTTCGAGAGACAGCCAGGATGATTTGAACTGTAGGCTAACCGTAAACTGCGGACCCTTTTTACAAACGGGCCACAGACTGTGGGCCAGACACAGTTGAAGAGTGGCATGTGTGGCAAAAAAGAACACGGCGCCAAGACTCTTACATGACGATTCGACACTACCTCCTCATTCTTTCAGAAACAACCAGCACGTCACGCACTCCCTTAAACACTTTGTTTCACACTACTCAATGGACAAAGTTTTTACTCTAAGACCGACTACTCCAACTACCTATCTTTCCGATCATAGTATTGGTAAAGCTCTCCTATGCCATGTAGGTAAAGATATCTCATTTCACTCTCTCAAGAGCGGCACTTGCATCATCACGGTCCAGAATGCTGGCCAAGCTCACGATCTTTCTCTCCTTACGACCATAGATACTATTCCTATCACTATTGACAAACATCATTCTCTCAATTCTTGTAGTGGTACTGTCATTTTACCCACACCATTGTCCAACGGAATTTCCAGACACTTGGTGATGACATTCTGGAGCAGCTTGAGATCAAGACCTCCTATCCTCAAAGTTGACACTTTTGTCCTCCCTGCCCGTAAGTGAAGACGTTATCCTTGCAATATAGCTCATTTAACATTTGACTGCCGTGAACTTCCACCCTCGGTCTACATTGCAGGTCACGGTTACAAGTTCGAAAGATGACCCCTACACCTACACCGCAAAAGTGTAGAAACAGTTCTGTGTCTACACGCCCTCGTCCACCACCTAATCCTCACCCACCCCCTCTTCTCATAAGTCCAGCAAAAAATCCCCATTGCCAGGTTCTTCACCTCCGACTAGTTCTGTAACGTGTGTGGAGATTCATCCTCCTCCTCGTTCAATATCTTCATCTCCTGTCCCCTCCCAAGTTCCTTCCTTGACTGCCCTCCCCAGGTCGCTTCCACTCCTGTCCCCTCCCAGGCCCCTTTGACAGTTTCCTCTTCCATCTCCTTGCCCTCTACTTTAGTACAGTCTATAGTCTCCACGATGGTTGCTCACCCTCTTTCCATTTCTAATGTAGTCCCACATTCTGCATCTTTGTCTTCCGAAACACTGGAAGCTATCACAGAATTTATTACAGAGACTGGAACGTTGATGGACACCGCTCCACCTCAGGTTCCTCCTCCTCTCTCTTCTCCGTCTACACCCCTCCTTCCTTCACAGCGTCCCACTCCTTCTCTGATTACAGGTCTTCCGCTGCCTCCACACTTGGACTTTTCTAACCCTAGTCCATAGATACCTCTAACTTCGACTTATATCTTCCTCTCCATAAATCATGGCTTATTTGCAGTGGAATATCGAGGCCTCA
>WNWK01034806.1:0-20214 GCA_009830355.1 Cherax destructor
TCAATAGTGCTTATTTTTGTTTTTTTTGTTTTTTCCTATTCTTTGAATTTTTCCCAAGGAGGAACCAGCCTTGATTCATCTTGGGGTAAGATTGAACCGAGTCTGAGTATAGCCTTCAAATGCTATAGAGGGGAAAAAAAAAGTAAATGTAGATTGTTGGGGAGAGGGGGGGGGATTAAATTGGGGGGAATCAAGTAAAAAATGGAGTTGACACAGTTACTTTTTGCTGATGATACTGTACTTATAGGGGAAATTCTAAGAAAAGTTGCAAAGGTTAGTGGATGATTTTGGGAAAGGGGTGTGTAAAGGTAGAAAGTTGAAAGGGAACAAAGATAAGAGAAAGGTGATGAGGGTATCAAATGATTTAGAAAGAAAAATTGGATATCACATTGGAGGGGAAGTATGGAAGAAGTAAATTTTTTTTAGATATTTGGGAGTTGACTTTAGGGGGGGGTTTATGGGATGGGGGTAACCATAGAATTGATAAAGGGAAAAAAGGTGAGTGGTGCATTTAGGTATCGGCAGACAAAAACATTATCATGGAGGAAAAAAAGGGGGAAAGTATGAAAGATGTGATACCAACACACTTATATGGGTGTGAACTTGGGTTGTAAATGCTGCAGCAGGGGGGAGGCTGGAGGCAGTGGAGATGCCCTTCAAAGGGCAATTTGTGGTGTAAATATTATCACAGAATTCAGAGTGGGTTTTGGGGGGGGGAGCAAAGTATTGTAAGAGCTGAAGGGGGGGTTTTGAGGTGGTTTGGTCATTTAGAGAGAATGGAAAAAAGTAGAATGACTTGGAAGGCCAAACTGTAGGGGAAGGAAGGGGGGGGTAGGGGTGTTTAAAAGTTTGGAGGGGGGGAGAAAAGGGGGTTTTGTGGGGGGGGGGTTGGTTTTAAAAGCGGGGGGTTTTTGGGGTATGAGGAATAGACGAATTTTTTTTGGGGCCTGACAGCTTTTGGGGGTTTGAGCGGGGTAATTGTGAAGGAATTCGGGAAAACCGGTTATTGATTTTTTTTCTTGTCCTAAAAGGGGAAAAATGCCTGACTTTAAAGGGGGGGTCTGGGATAGTGACAGTTGGGGGGGACTATTCAAACTGAGTATCTGGCACCTCTAAAAAAAAAAGTGATTATGTATGAGTAAGGAAAGTGTTGAATGATGATATAAGTTTTTCTTTTTGGGGGTATTTTTCTTTTTGGGGTCCCCTCCCGGGGGGAACCCCCCTTGTTAAAAAAAAAAAACAGCAACTACAGTGGACCCCAGATGTTTAATCCCTTTCCAGGGGCTAGATTTAAAAAAAGTTTCAAATTCAACCATTTTTCCCATAAGAAATAATGTAAATACAATTAACCGCCCCCAAAAAATATTCACATAAAATTAAAAAAAAAATATATATATATACATTTAACCTTTATTGAAGGTTTCAGGCATCTGGAAGGTAGAGTTGCTGGGGGAAGGAGTTAGTGGTTGGGGGGAACCCCCCCCAAAAAAGGGCTTCAGGTAACAAGTCCCTCTGGGGGTTCCCCTTTTTGGTTTTTAACCACTAGGACCAGCTTCAGTCACCAGACCCCTGCCGGTAAAATAACTGCCAGTTTTTTCTGGGACCCTTCAACACTTTCCGGTGCGAATGGCTCTGTCACTGAAGTGGCTGCAAAAGGCTCATTTCAATTTTCATGGTGTCTTTCCAAAAGTCTGAACCATTTCCCCTTTTTACACATTTTAACACTGGGGGGCCCCCCTTCTGTCCCCACCCCCCTCCTTTGAAGAAAACCTCAGCTATGGTCTGTTGCTTTTCCCCGATGAAGCTCTTGCAGCTCTTCAGTTTTAGCTCCCCCCTGTGGGCCTCCACCCAAATTTCCAAACCTCACCACTCACCCCAACCCCGGCTGTTCCCCAATGAAATTAGCCAAACAGGGACAGGGTCGTCAGGGTCAAGGTCAGGTCACCTCAAATCCTTAAAAATCCCTCTGTTGGACACAACCTCCCACAATGGTCTCCAAGCAGAGTTAAAAGTCCGGGAAGTCACCCCCTCCCAAGCCTTACCTATAAGGCATATGCATTCACAATGTTGGTGATTTTTCCCAAAATCTTTTAAAACTCATTTGGTCACTTAAAAGCACTTTTCAAACAGTGTTTTGGGTTTCACTTGAATTGGGAAATGACCTGCTGGTCCATGGGCTGGGGGAGGGAGTGGTGTTAGGAGGCAAGAACTTCCTCTGATGAAAAAACTTGTCAGACAAACACTCTTGCAAGTTGTAGGGTGAGCAGGAGCATTGTCCAGTATCAGGAGGCACTTGAGTGGAATTTTTTTCAAGAGATATTTCTTCAAGTGGGGCCCAAACACCCCAGTCACCCATTTTGAAAATCTCCGTAGTACCCATGCCTTGGTGTTAGCCTTCCCAATGCACAAAAATTATTCTTGTCAACACTGTGATTCTTGAAGGGTCTGGGATTTTCATGTGATACAATAAAGGGCTTCATTTTAAAATCCCCACTAGCATTAGAACAAAACAAGAGTTAGCCTTTTTTCATGGTTTGTCCGGCTGTGCCTTTTCCTCCTGAGTAATGTAGGTCCTGTTGGGCATTTTCTTCCAAAACAGGCCTGTTTCATCAGTTAAACACTTGTTGGGGGAGGAATGTTCCCTCTACGAACCCCCGGAATTCATGCCCAAATTTTTTAGTTGCACGTTTTTCTGAGCTGGCTGCCTCACCATGCCTCACAAATTGTATGCCACTACGCTTAAACCGTCAAACCAGCCTTTTCTGGCAAAAACCTTGCCCCACCACTGGTTGCAGGGATTGTCTTGACAAGTTTCATGCAACTTTCCCTTTCCTTTTCCAAAAATTTTTGCCATGGAAATACTATCACCCCTCTGTTTTCATGGATCCCCACCAACAACAACTTCTCCCAAACCCCATCCACTGTTTTTTATCTATTTTTGTTAACATATCAACCCCTTTTGCAACATTAGCTTCCGTCTCATTTCTCTTTGCCAGGATAGAGCTGATATAGATGGGGTTTGGACACCTGGAAGATCACCGGACGTACGCCACTCTTATTTTTCTATAATCTCTTTTTTCAGTTGATGGTGTTCCTCACTTTCTTTACCACAGGGGGGCCACTAGGAAACCTTTAATGGTGACTTATTTCCAAAAGTCACTAAACCACCAAAAAACTCCCAAAAGTAGTGTGAACGTTTGAAAAGGGGAGGTAATGTTCTCTCAATGGTAAACAACGCTTTACTGGCGGCGCCGCGTCCCCGGGAGGTGCGGAGCAGGCGGACAGGTCAATACGTTACAAACACGGCCATTTTACGATTCTCGAAATCAAAAAATTTCAAACAGATGTTTCGAAATAAGAACCTTTCGAAACTCGGGGTCCACGAAAGCTTTGGCACACAGTGCTGCAAACATGGTTCATGGTAATTCTTTGTCACACTATCCTACTATAAACTATAGTATTTTTGAAGTTCCAATGAATTTCGTACTTCTATTGTCAAATTTAAATTTTAGTCTAAACTGTTAATGATTAGGTTTAAAATTTTTAAACATAAAAAAATGTTTGTTTTACAAAATACCTCTGCGTAAAGGGCGTAAGCGTCATGAGTAGTGGTACATTTTGCCGCATGTCATTCAGCGAAAGGGTGATCTGTTGTTGGGGGTCAGGATGTGTCGCTGCTCAGGAGTAGCTCTGAAGCGCACACACAAGGTATCACCCGCTTTCAAATAACCTCAGATCCCCTTAGTACTTACAAAAAGTCGAAAAATGACAACGAGAACAATTTTATCCCTGAAAATGTATATAATTTTTAAAGTAAAATTTAATGCAGAGTGGTACAGAAAAATATTTTATACCTGTGACTGATATTGACCATATGTACTCTTTCAGCCTTGCCAGAAGACAGAAGTTTTCTGGTGATTATTATCAGTCGGCTATTGCTGCCAGGTTGCATTACCTGCAGGCCCATTAAAATCACAACTGACCCGAACTTGTCCAGGTTTTTCTAACCCTACACATCAAGAAACACATGTGGTCCATATTATTCATTTATCCATAAAAAAAATCTCATTATATGAACTTTTACATTGTTTTTTAACCCCTTTTAGGGTCCAAGGCCTTTTGGAAGGGGGGCCACCAGTGTCCAAGAATTAAAAAAAAAAAAAAAAATTTTTATTTTTCTTTTGAAATTTGAGAATCTTTTTCTGAAGGTAATAAAAAAAAAAGTAAAATTTGATTGAAAACTGAGTTTTGCTCTAATTTTGATGTGTCAACTATTTACACATCGCGATTTTTCCGATTTTCCCATTTTAAATTACATTATTCTAGTCGACCAAATTCTTAGCTATTTCACTAGTATTACTTCTATTCTATAGATTGAGCACAAGAAATACCCCTAACTGTTTCAACTACAAAATAAAGTGATTGGAAATTTATAATTTACCCAATTTAATAAAGTTCAAAAATTAATTTCAAAATGGGTAGAATAAACAATGCATTCATTCCTGGCCTAAACTAATATTTCCCGTTCATTGTTCGTTTTTTCTTTAAAATGAATTCCATTTTGATTTTTTTTTTCACAATGAATTTTTTTTTTAAACCAAAGAATGGAAGATTTACTGTTATGCAATATTGTAATAATTGTACAAAAAATATCACCACATTTGTGAACGTATATTAGACCCACCATGGGGGATTAGCGGGGAAGTCATTTGTTTACCCTTTAACATCGGCAAAAATTTAACATTTCTGCTAATTTGAGCTCAGTTTCAAGACATTTCCCGTACTAAAACCAATCAAAATCATCTATATATCTGTAATATATCTTCCATTCTATCAAATGAGACCAAGAAATCGCAAATACAACTATAAAAAGTATACGAAAAAACACTGCAAATTCGCCGTTTTAAAAAAAAATTACGGTTTCAGTTTTTTTCTCTCATTATGCACTGTGTGCTGCAGGATTTGTTTTATGTGGTGCACACTTACCACATAGATGTATTCTCTCATATCTAGGCCCAAATTTACTGCTCAAAGCTTATCTGAGTGAGCTGAGCTCATGACGTAGAACTACGGTTTGGACCCTGAACTGAAAGCCGTAGAACTACGGCACGGACCGTGAAAGGGTTAATGAGACTATAGGCTTTTTATATTTGGCACTTATTTTACATAGAGCCAAAATTATTCCAAATACCATATTCTTACATTAGAACATAATTAGAGCAATGTAGATATTTTTATGCATAAACTAACTTGTAAGTTAGGGCAAATTTCCGATGATTATTTCAACGAACATACATAAGTACATGCAGGAGTATGCCTCCTCTTCCCAGTGTGAGGCAAACTGAGATGAAGAGGAAGACTAGTAACTTAATGCATAACTGAAGACAAATAAAAATTTCGGGCATATTAAATACAGTGGTCCCTCAGTTTTCGGTCTTTCTCCAAACTCGAACATTTATGTAAGTGTATTTTCATAAGTGCTTTTGCAAGTGTATTTTTGGGGGTCTGAAATAGACTAACCTACGTGACATTATTTCTTAAGGAAGTAAATTCGTTGGTAATGGCACTTGAGCAGCATTCGGGAAAGAATTTTCGGCGAAAACCGAGGGTCCACTGTATACCAGTTGATGCTACATCACTGGCTGGATTTCATATACCACATTTTATTTGTAAATGCTAGCAAACAAAATGACATTATTTGAATTAAATTTGTATTTAAAGTAGACAGTTATATTACACGGTTTTATTTGGCACGTTTTGGTTATTGCACTATTAAAAAATTGCGACACAATTTTATACAATACTTCGTAAAATTAAATTAACATGGTTTGGTTTTGGGGAGGAAAAATTTGAAGCCTCAGCCGCGGATACTTCCCAACACAGCTAGGCTGTGTTTATTATTATGTTTGTGGATTGAGTTTAGATCTTTTAAATTTCCATATCTTAAATCTGCCAAGCAATCATATCACCCAGTAGGCATACAAGTGTTGCTGAAAGTGGCAAAAAAAAGGTTTAAGTGTTTAAGTCCAGGAGTTACAAAGAAAATCAAGATGTATTAGACAAGCTTAAGAGTGGCTAACGGTAGTGGATATGGTGAAGGCCTATGGCCTTAATGAAGCGTCAATTCGATAATTAAAAGAATGAGATAATAAAATGAGCTTGTGAATGAATAACAAAAAATGTCATCTCATGAAAAAATGACACATAGATCACAACAAGTAAAAAACTGAAAACTCGTTGCTTGAGTGGATCGACAGAGGAAATTTTATTGACTGGTTTAAGCATCACTATCCCTGAAGTCAAGTTTTACCTGAACAGCAAGAACCTTGCATTCAAGGCCCCTTCATTCTTGATAATTCCCGTACTCATCCACAAGCTTTGCTGGATGTGACCCATTTGTAAAAGTTTTATTTTTACCTCCAAATACAACATCTTTAATACAACCACTGGATCAGTGAGTTATTAAGTTATTCAAGTGTAACTACACAAAAAAAATTATGAAAAACTAGTTGCATCAATTGAATAACTCCAACCTGGCAGTACCAAGTTTCTGGAATATATTTGACATTGTAGATGCCATCAGCTATGCTAAAGTGCATGGAATGAAGTGCCCAATCAACATTAAATGCATCCTGGGCAAAGTTATTGCCTTCTGTAGTTAATTCTTTTACTGGTTTTCCTTTGCTTGAGAGAAAGGTTCAGGAAATTGTTCAACTGGCAAGGAGATTACCAGGTGATGGTTTTGAAGATATGAATGAAGATGTGAATGAGCTCATAGAAGACGATGATGATGATGAAGACAAAAGTCCAGAGGAAATGTTGGCAGAGCTCGATGCACAGATACAAGGGAGCCACATAACAGAAGAACCTGAAGAAAAACAGATAACATTGCAGCAGTTATGCAAGCAGTTCCATGTTGCTATTAAACTAGCAGACTTTTTCACTGAGGGGGCCCCCGATAAATCTAGAAGCAGTGCTTTGAAACGGGGGCTAGACCAGCTGATGATGCCACCGTCAGCTGTATAATGTACTGCAGGGTAAAAAAGCCCAGAGATCCATTACAGAATTTATGCACACTCCAATAAAAATCGACTTTAGTACCAGAACCTCTACCATTCACTTCTGGGGACAACCAACAACCATCCACCATGCATCTCCACTCTCTTCACAATCATCCACAAACACCAGTACCCACAATTTAAGATATGTAATACGATTATTTCTGTTGCATTTGTAGTCTTAAGCAGTAAAAACATAATATATCATGACAATGAACTACAATTACATATTCACTTTTATTTTTGTAAGATCTGTTGGTCTAAAAAAAGTTGTTTGGCTTTTGGGGGCTCCCAGGAACGTAACTATTTTCCCATAGTTCTTTAGTTCATCTAACACTGTTTTTACCTAACACGGCATTTTCAAGAACGTAACTACCGTTTAATATAACAGTTTACTGAATATCAATTTTCAAATGCTTAAAACACTTCCTAACTTAAGAAGCTCTAGCACCTTAAACTTTTTATTTGTCATTTGTAATATTCTTTTCCAGTTCTGAAAAGTTGTAGCTTGACAAATCTGTTATTTTGCTCATCTTCCATTTACTCAATAGCCTTAACCCTTAAACGGGTCCAAATGTATATATACGTTAGTACTGCTACTGAACCAAATGTATTTTTACGTTTTATTTTTCTGCCTCCAAATTTGGCACAAATGGCCTGAGATGCCTGGTCAGCATAGAATGGGTCTTAACACTTGGTGTGCACTGTATTATTGACAGGCAGTGTGGGGTGGTGAGTAATGGTATAATTTGTCATTTTGACAGCTGCCTTACTCTGATTCAGCAAATTTAGATGTGCGCACACACACACACACACACACACACACACACAAAAAAAAAAAAAAAAAAAAAAAAAAAATAGAAGATTTTCTGTTATGTATACTACTGCATCATTGCAAAAGATATAAATAATATCAGCGCACTTGTGCAAGTATATTGGGACTCGCCAGTTGATGTGTTTTGGGACGCATGGCGTGATTTGTTTACTCTTGAACATCTGCAAAAATCGAACATTTTCGCTACTTTGCGCTCAATTTCAGGGTACAGTGGTCCCTCGGTTTTCGTGTATCTCTGTTTTCGTGTATTTCAGTTTTCGTGTAGTTTTTCGTGGAAAATTGCCCTCTGTTTGTGTGTTCCCTCCTTTTTCGTGCTGGGCCCGGGAACCTGTCCACCAGTGCCACGCACATACAAAGGCCGTGGGCCCCACCCCCCACCACCCCCACGCACATTGCCCGCAGTCTAGCATTGTTTACGCTTGGTGAACATCACCCCAGGAGTTTATACAAAATATTTATTAACAATTCATTTTTTTTGGGGCCCGTGATTATTGTGTGTGACTACTAAATAAGCTCCCAAACCCCAAAAAGGGGCCCCTATCCCAAATTTTTTGGTAAAGAAAAAAAAGGAACACCTAGAACTGAAGAAAGAAATAATAAAAAAATATGATAGTGGTGTATGTATTCCCGAGCTCCCCAGGATATAAAAAGGCCCAAACAACCATCGGTTCCATTGTGTAAAAGAAAAAGCAATCACTGAAGCTAATGTTGCGGGGGTGAATACAATAACCAAACAGAGATCACAAACAATAGAAAATATGGAGAAATTGTTGTTGCTGTGGATAAACCAAAAACTGCTAGCGGGTGATAGTATTGTGCAATCCATCATCGTGAAAAAGCAAGGCAGTTGCATGCCGATCTTGTCAAGAAAATGCCTGGAACCAGTGATGTTGATGTTGTTGATGAATTTAAGGCCAGAAAAGGCTGGTTCAAAAAATTTAAAGGGGCGAACTGGCATACACAGTGTTGAAAGGCATGGTGGGGGTCCAGTTCAGATAAAGATGGGGAAAAAAAATTTGTGCACGACTTTAAAAAATATGTAGAGGCTAAAAATTTAAACCCCCCCAACAAGTTTTTAATTGTGGAAACAGGCCTCTTTTGGAAGAAAATGCCAAGGAGGACCTACATCACGCAGGGGGAAAAAGGCAATGCGAGGACACAAGCCTATGAAAGACAGGCAACCCCTTGTTTTTGGTGGTAACCCTAGTGGGGATTTAAAAGTGAACCCTTTTACTCATGTATCCTCTGAAAATCCCAGATTGTTCAGGGACTACAGTGTTGACAAGAGTAAATTGTGTTTTTTTGGAAGTCTAATGCTAAGGCATGGGTCACTGGGGAAAATTTTTCCTGGAATAGTTTAATCAAGTGTTTGGCCCCAGTGTGAAGAAATTTTTTGGAGAAAAAAATTGCCCTTAAATGCCTCCTGGTAATGGACAATGCTCCTGGTCATACTCAAGACTTGGACGACCAAATGTCTAAGGATTTCAGATTTGTAAAAGTGAAGTTCTTGCCTCCTAACACCACTCCTCTCCTCCAGCCCATGGACCAGCAGGTCATTTCAAACTTCAAAAAAATGTACACCAAGCAATGTTTCAAAGGGGGTTTTGATGTGACCAATGACACTAAATTGACCCTAAAAAAGTTCTGGAAGGGGCACTTGATATCTTCCCTTGCATAGGCCTTATAGATAAAGTTTGGCAGGGGGGGACCTCCAGGACGATGAACTCTGCTTGGAGAAAGTTGTGGCCAGATTGTGTCCCAGATAGGGATTTTTAAGGGGTTTTAAGCTAACCCCGAGGGCCTATGGAAGTTGTGGAAAAAATTTGGAATTGGGGACTTCCATGGGGTTGGATGTGAATGGAGAGGATGTGGAAGAGTTGGTGGAGGACCCAATGAAGATCTAACCACTGAAGAGCTGCAAAAGCTTGAGCTGCAACAACAAAACAGATCTGAGGAAATTGTTCAGTGGAGGAACAAAGATGTAAGGTGCCTTCTTCAGAGATTAAGGATTTGTAGGGTGCAATCATTTGTGGAGGAACATCACCCTGACAAAGATGTTGGAATCCGTCTCATCAACATGTTCAATGACAATCTGTTTTCCCATTTTTGGGACATTTTTAAGAAAACCCCGACACAGAGCTCTCTGGAGAGATATTTAGTGCCACAGGTGTGCAGTGACTCTCAAGCTGGTCCTAGTGGGATTAAAAAACAAAGAAGGGGAAATGACCCCAGATGAGGGGCTTGGTACCTAGAGTCCTTATGGAGGGGATTCCCCCTTTCCAAAAATTTTGGGGGGCCCACCCTCTCCCCCCCTATCTCTCTTCCATCCAGCAACATCAGTCTTCAGTAAGGGTAAGGCCCCATTCATTTCATTCATTTGTGCATGTAAATCTATCTTTAAGGCCCCCCCAAAATTTTTTTTTCCCAAAATTCTGGGTTTCTGGAACGGATTTTTAATTTCCATTATTTCTTTTGGGGAAAAGGTTTCAGTTTTAGTGCCTCCCCCTGGAACGGATTAAACACGAAAACCGAGGGACCACTGTACTTGTCATCGTGAAACCAATCAAAATTATCTCTATTTTTGTAATATATCTTCGATTCTATCAAATGAGACCAAAACGAGAATACAACCATGAATACCATCAAAAATAGACTGCAAAGTCACTGTTTTAAACCCAAAAACCCTGGTTGGAGTTTTTTTCCCCATTGTGCACTGTGCTGCAGGATTTTTATACTGCATAACCCACCGCACAGACCCATTCTCTCATATCTAGACCTACCAGCCTTTTCCCGCTTGATTTGAGGGGGCTAAATTTATGCGTACTAGTACATCAAACACCCTGGAGCGTAAGACGTACTAGTACTTCAAAAACCCTGAAAGGGTTAAAGGGGTTTAAACTTCAACATAAAAAATAACAGTAAATATGAGTAATACTGCTGAAATTGGGACCACAGAAGCTTGCCAGTGAATTCAATAGGTTTCTGCAGGATGCAGAAGCCTACTGAACCAGTTCATCATGGTTATAACCATGACAACCGCATGCCACAAACAGTAACATGAGTGATTAGGCAGTCATCAGTGTATCCTGGTCTCCCAAAAAAAGCAACTAAAATGCCAGGAGCATGGAGCTAGCAATCCCTTCTCCTGTATAAATTACTAAATGCAAAAAGAAAAACTTTATTTCTTCTTTTCGGGGTCACCCTGCCTTGGAGGGAGACAGCCATTGTGTTGATAAAAAAAAAAAATGAACTTACCCTTCCATCAACAAGTAACAATGAATAGGTAGTGTCAGGAGGTATCCTCGGGGCCAAGGTGCGGGTTAGTGATGCTGGACTTCCCAAAAGGGAAAGGGCAAGAAGATAAGGGTGACCCAGCAGCTGCATGTCTCTTTTATTTTATCACTCTCTTGGTCCATTCGAAACACCAGGGGACACGCAGTACTCTGGAAGAGATTTTTATGCAACTGAAAGATATTCACATGCTTTATTACAATATCTGAAAAAAAAAAAAGTTCATTTACCTAATTATTTTTTTAACAAACCCGAAAGAAACCAAAAACTATTATTATTTTCACATATGAAACCCAATCTTGTACTATACAGGTCTCCCTCAACATTGGGAGGTTGGGGGGATCAAGACCCCGGAATGTTGAAAAATTCAAATTTTTGGTCCCCCAATATATTGTGGGGAAATATAATACAATCCTTCCTTAACCTATTGAACCATGAACAATCAAAAACACACAAAAACATCATAAAATAATGTACTACAGTGGCCCCCGGTGTTCGTCCTGCTCCAAACTCACCCTTTTATGTACAGTAAGTTTTTTTTTTAAATGCTTTAAAAGTTTTTTTTTGGGGGTCTAAAAGGACTGTCTACTTTACATTTTCCTTAGGGGAATAAATTAGTTTTAATGGCTTTTGAACAGCATTGGGGAATAAAAAATCACGAAAACTGGGGTCCACTGTATATACATGTTATAGTGACATGGGCTGGTGTGGATGGAGGCCTGTAATTGTATAATTATACAATATTTTATAGTGGGGTGAAGTGTCATGGGTAATCCCCAGTTCTGACATACTGCCCTTCTCCCTCTGCTGTCCTTTGCCCACTTTGTAATGATGCCAAATGCTAATTAACCCTTTCAGTGTCAGTGTCGTACTAGTACGGCTTGAGGCCAGGGTTGGTGCCGTCTTGAACGCCTAAATTCTAGCACCTTCAAATCTACGAGGGAAAGCTGGTAGGCCTACTATGAAAAATGGGTCTGTGTGTCGTTAAAAAAATCCTGCAGCACACAGTGCATAATGAGAAAAAAAAAAAAACACCATATTTTTCATTTAAAACCAGTGACTTTGCAGTCTATTTTCATATGGTATTTATTGATGTACAGTGATCTCTCGTGTTTGGTTTTTTCCGTATATGGTAATTTCGTGTTTGGTGTTTCCGTATATGGTGATTTTGTGTTTGGTTTCTTTTTTGGTCTATGTTTCCCTTGTGTATCAGTCTTCCAGACCTGTCCGCCTGCCTGGGCCGCCTCGCAGGCGCCAGTCTAGCATTGTTTACACTTGAGGAACATTACCCAGCCCCTTTCAAACATTTCACAATAAATTTCTCTGTTAATTGCTGGTTTAGTGATTATCACTGTGGAAATAAGTCACCATGGGTCCAAAGAAGCTTCCTAGTGGCACCCTTGGTAAAGAAAGTGAGGAACACCATCAAAGTGAAGAAGGAGATAGTAGAAAATTAAGTGGTTGTGGTGGCTTGCCAGGATGTACGGAAAAAAAACAATCTACTATCACCTCTATCCTGGCAAGAAAAAGAAAAACAAGGAAGTAATGTTGCAAAGGGGTTGATATGTTAACAAAAATAGATCGAAAACAGTGGATGAGGTTGAGAAGTTGTTGGGGTGTGGATCAATGAAAAACTGATGGGGGGATAGTATTTCCACGGCGATAATTTGTGAAAGGCAAGGCAATTGCATGCAGATCTTGTCAAGACAATGCCTGGAACCAGTGCTGAGGCAAGTGATTTAAAAGCCAGCAAAGACTGGTTTGAGAGGTTTAAAAACGTGGTGGCATACACAGTGTTGTGAGGCCTGGTGAGGCAGCCAGCTCCAAACGTGCAGCTGAAAAATTTGTGCAGGAATTCCAGGGGTTTGAACACTGAAAATTTGAACCCCAACAAGTGTTTAATTGTATGAAACAGGCCTGTTTTTAAAGAAAATGAAACAGGACCTTCATTCTCAGGAGGGGCCTGCAGACACAACCTAAAAGACGGCAACTCTCATGTTGTGTGCTAATGCCAGTGGTGATTTTAAAGTGAAGCCTTTACTGGTGCATCAGAAAAAACCCAGGCCTTCAAAAACACAATGTTAACAGGAATAATTTGTGTATGCATTGGAAGGCTAACACCAAGGCATGGGTCACTAAGGACTTTTCGTGGAATGGTTCACTGGGTGTTTGGCCCTAGTGTGAAAAATTCCTCCTGGAAAAGAAATTGGGGATCAATGCCTCCTGGTACTTCTTGTCACCAATGTCGAGGTTGGGAGAAAACCCCTCCCTCTTCGCATTAGCCACACTCCTTACCAGGGTATCTCATGAAGAGGCTCCCTGCCCCTCTCTGTGAGCATTGTCAGGTTTCAGTGTCTGTTGACATATTCTGTTGGACTGTCCACTTTATCAACGACGCAGAATATACCTCCAATGGCGTCTTCGCTCTGCGGCCCTTTCTTTACCTTCCCTTCTTGCTGATGGACCCTCCTTTAATCCTGACTCTCTCGTTGACTTTTTGACAGAAACTGACTTGCTACACAAACTCTGAAGATTATACCTTTAGCACCTCCCTCAGTCCCTTCTACCCGTCTCTTGCACCCTCTCTCCTGCACTATCCACTGTCCTGCTGCACTCCATCCCACTAATCATCCATCTCCCTCTTCAACCCATTCTCCCTCATCCTGCAATAACCTGCAGGCTGAAAACCCCCCCTGTGGTTTAGCGCTCTTTTGTTATAATAATAAATCCTGGTACTGGACAAGCTCCTGCTCATCCTCACAACTTGGAAGCTATTTGTCTGATGAGTTCAGTTTCATCACAGTGAAGTTCTTGCCTTTTAACACCCTCCTCTCATCCAGCCCATGGACCAGCAGGTCATTTCCAACTTCAAAAAACTCTACACAAAGGCATTGTTTGAAAATGCTTTCAAGTGCCCCTAATGCCCGGCATGCCAGTGGCTCTCCTTGCATTACAGTTTTATATTTGTATTATATTTGTAACTACCAATAACATTGTACACTTGTAACATCATTGAAATAAAAATTATTATTATTATTATTATTATTAAGTGACCTCGGACACTAATTTGACCAAAGAGTTCTGGAAAGATCATAAATTGTCCATTGCATAACCTTATAAGTAAGGCTTGGAAGGGGTGACTTCCAGGACTTTGAACCTCTTGAAACCACTTGGCCGGATTGTGTTGAAAGAGGGATTTTGAAGGGTTTGGGTGAGGCTGACCCTGACCCGACCCTGTGCCTGTTGTGGACTATTGTGGTTGGGCAAGTCCCTGGGGTTGGAGGGAGTGGTGAGGATGTGGAAGAATTGGTGGAGGAGCACAGGGTAGACCTAACCCTTTAACTGAAAGAGCTTCATCAGGAACAGCAACAGCGACATTTAAGGAAATTGATTCAGAGGAGGAGGATGAACAGGGTGAGGTAGTAACTTCTTCGGGAAAATTGGAAATTTTTTTAAATGGACTGATGTGCAGACATTTGTTGAAAAATACCACCCTGGCAAGGGAAGAAGCCACATCTGCAACATGTTCAAAACAATCTTGCCCCACTTCAGGAAAATGTTAAAGAGTCCCCAAAAACAGAGGACTCTGGACAGTTATTTTCTAGGAAGGGGTCTAGTGACTCTCAAGCTGGTCCTACTGGTATTAAAAGAAAAAAGGGAAGTAACCCCAGATAAGGACTTGTTACCTGAAGTCCTTTTGGAAAGGGGTTTCCTTCCAAACACAAACACCTTCCCCTGTTCCTCCCTATCTTCCAGATGCCAGCAACCCCTTCAATAAGGTAAGTAAATGTTATTTATTATTCTATTATTTATTATGTAGTACTATTTATAATTACACGTACAGTCATACCTCGGTTACGATATTAATCCGTCAGAAAGGGCGTATCTGTCCAATTTATGTTATCCAAATCAATTTTTCCCCATAAGAAATAATGGAAATAAAATTAATCCGTTCCAGACTTCCAAAAGTAGTAAAACAAAAATATTTTTAGAACTTTTTGACATTAAATAATACACAGTTTAATGAACATTAAAAAATACATGTAAATATAGTACAATAACATGTCACTTATATTTATCGAAGGTTGTTGATGTGTGGAGGACGGGAATGCAGTGTTTGGGCGGAATCCCTTCCATTAACACTGCAGGGGCAAGGTTCTTTTCTGGGGTTACTGGCCTTTTTCTTTTAATGCCACACTCCCCATGCCAGCTACACTCCCTGCATGAAAGCTACACTCCCTGCAGAACCCACCTCCCTGCATGCCTCCTCCCTGCATGAACCTCCCTCCCCCCCAGGCCACTCCCTGCATGAGCCTACACCCCCTATAGCGCTACACTCCCTGCATGAGCCTCACCCCTGCATGAACGCTACACTCTATCCGGGCTGGCACTAGGAACTTTCTTTATACCCATGGTGCTTATTTGCAGTTGCAAGCATAAAACAGTGGAATAATGACAATATACTGGTATGAATCGTTGGTGGCATGGGTGGTGGTCGCCCACTTGTAAACAATATCCCCACTGACGCTCCCTGGGGTGCCTGCACAGCTGGGCGCCCGGGACGTAAACCAAACAATCATTAAACTGAGTCAATATTTTCACGTAAAAATGTATCGCTAACCGATTTTATCAGTATCCGACGCCATCGCTAACCGGGTATGACTGTGTTAATAATGTTGTTTTTTGTATGTAAACTATAATTAAAATGTATTTTTGTGAGTATTTTTGGGTAACGGATTAATTTTATTTACATTATTTCTTATGGGAAATAAGGTTTTCGAGTTTAAGTTTTCGAGTTAAGGTCTAGCTCCTGGAACGGATTAACCGATAGTTGAGGGGTCACTGTATTCTTTGTCTCATTTGTAGAATGGATGACATATTACAGAAATAGAGATGATTTTGATTGGTTTACGATGACAAGTACCTTGAAATTGAGGTCAAAGTAGCGAAAATGTTCGATTTTTGCCGATGTTCAAGAAAACAAATCATGCCACGCATCCAATACACGTCAACTGGTGAGTCTAATATTCTTTCACAAGTGCGGTGATATTATTTATACCGTTTTACAATGATGCAGTAGTATACATAACAGTAAATCTTCTATTTTTGTGAATAAAAATTCAAAATGAAAAGCAAAAGTACAGTAGACCCTCATTTAGCACGGTAGTTACTTTCCTGAAAACGCGTGTTAGCTAAAATCGTGTTAGATAATTAAAAGAACTTATGGGAATAATAGGGTTACATTCCTGGGAGTCCCCAAAGAGCCAAACAAGTTTTCTTAGACCAACAGATCTTACAAAAATAAAAGAGAATATGTAATTGTAGTTCATTATCGTAATGTATTATGTTGTTTTTACTGCTTAAGACTACAAATGTAACAGAAATAGTAGTATTTACCTTAAATTGTGGGTGCTGGTATTTGTGGATGGTTGTGAAGAGAGTGGAGAGTTATGCTGTGGCCCTACTGGGCTGAGGTGGATAGTAGAGGTTCTGGAACTGAAGTCGATGGTTGTACTGAGTGTACAAAGTAACACTTTAAGGCCACAGGTTATGTCTTGTCTAATATCTTTGTTTTCTTCGTTAATTCAAAGACTTAAATGCTTATACCTTTTCTTGTCACTTTGAGCAACACTGGTATGCCTACTGGGTGCAATGATTGCTTGGCAGATACAAGATATAGTAATTTAAAGATCAAAACACAATTCACTCTCTCTTATTCTTCACAAACAGCTGGCTTGACGCGTATGAACTACGAATGCTGGGATGGTGAGGTGGTGTGGGGGAGGGGTAGCTAGGGAAGGCAGGTGGTCTCCCTCGCTGAACCACAACAAGGGCCGCTTGAGGGAATGGATATGTTTATCCTTCCTGCAAACTAAGTTTATTCAGGTACACAGATACAGTTACAAAGATTATCATACATAGCAGTATATATGTAGAGCACCTAGGATAACCCAAAAAAGTCAGAGTGACTAATTTCCATTCTGTCTGACTTTGGGTTATCCTAGGTTCTCACACATATGCTGCTATGTATGATAATCAATATAACTGTATCTCTGTATACCTGAAAAACTTACTTACAGTTTGTGGGAAGGAAAAACAAATTCCCTTTCCTCAAAGCATGAGGATTCTTAGAGCGATAAATAACCATGGACTTACACTTGAAATCACCTGATGCATTACCGCAAAGGAGCAAGGTGAAGCAATCCTTCGCTGTCTTGAAGCCTGGTGCACTTTTCTCTTGCCGACTGATATAAGTTCATGTTGGCATTTTCTTCCAGAAAACACTTGTCTCTTCAGCATTAAACACTTGATGTGGCTCATAGCCACCCTCAGTAGGACCGCCACTGACTCAATGGTTTAACCCACGCGCTCAAATTTTTTTCCCCTCCAGCGAATCATGTAATATCAGGTTTACATCGTGTTAGATAAAAAGGTGCCGCAATTCTCCAATCGTGTAATACCCAAATTGCGCAACAAAGTCGTGCTAAATGAGAGTCTACTGTAATGTAAGAGAGGCCTGGAGACGTGACTAATGAACAGAGAAAATGTTATTTTAGTGCCAGGAATGTCTGCCTTGTTTATTCTGGACCCCATTTTGAAATTGGCATCATTTGAAATTTGTGTAAATTGGCCACTTGCCAATTTCTGACCTTTTATTGGGTAGTTGAAATTGGTAAATGGGCGGTTTCTTGCACTCAATCGATAGAAGAAATGGACTTCTAGCGAAATAGCTATGATTTTAGTAAACTGGAACATTGGAATTGGCCAAAAATAGGGCTCAAAGTGGGCGAAATTGCCGATGCGTAAATATTATCGAGACTGTTAACTTCGCGAGATCATAAGTCGTAAGTTTTCCATCAAATTTCATACTTTTGGTGTCATTATGATCAGAAAAGATTCTCTATCATTTCAAGATAAATTTTTTTGTTTTTTCCAAAAATTACGACCATGAAGCGAGTTTGGGACAGGGCCTCTCGACCTGAAAGGGTTAAATAAGTATATTAGAAAAATAAAATAAAAATGAAACTCCAACTTGATAACTATTTTAATTTGCATAACTCTTATATATTACAGAAAACAATAAAAAGTAAAATACACATACAACGAGTTAAGCTTACAGAAAAATACATTAAATTCACCATCTAACATCGTTATGAAGTGGGAGGAGCTATTGGAGGGAGGAGAGCCCGGCAGTAACATTCAGTGTCTGCGAGTCATCATGGGTGATGGATGTTAGCCTTAGTGCTAATAAAATGTAGTGTAATTGCACTAATATTAGTAATAAAGGTTATCTATAAATCTGTAGTGGAGGGAAGGCGGGATAGGGTCGGCCTAGGAAGGTTGGAGGGGTAAAGAGGTTTTGTGTGCAGGGCTTGGATTTCCAGCAAGCATGTGTGAGCGTATTTGATAGGAGTGAATGGAGACAAATGGTTTTAATACTTGATGTGCTGTTAGAGTGTGAGCAAAGTAACATTTATGAAGGATTCAGGGAAACCGGCAGCGGACTTGAGTCCTGGAGATGGGAAGTACAGTGTCTGCACTCTGAAGGAGAGGTGTTAATGTTGCAGTTTTATAACTGTAGTATAAAGCACCCCTCTGGCAAGACACTGATGGAGTGAATGATGATGAAAGTTTTTCTTTTCGGCCACCCTGCCTTGGTGGGAATCGGCGATGTGTTAATAAAAAAATAATCTATTACATTTATTCCAAATTGATATCAGAAACATGATAAATACCCTAGAACTGTAATAAAGACGCTGAAATGAATAATACAGTGGACCCCGAGTTTCGTAAACCCGGGGAAAACGTAAAAATTTTGTAAGTATAATATTGTAAGTGCTTGTGGAAGTGTATTTTGGGGGTCTGAAATAGACTAACCTATTTACATTTTTCCTTAAGGGAGTAAATTCGTTCGGTAATGGCGCTTGAGCAGACTTCAGGAGTGAAGTTTTTACGAACTCGGGGTCCACTGTACATATTGCCATATTATGCGAGGGGTAAGAGGAGGAGGCTGCCACTCATAAGAGTTGTTTTCATGAGGGTAAACATAACTAGATCACTCTTGTCATAAGAAAAATGCAAAAATAGCATTCACCGAGGCACGGTGACCCAAAAAGAAAGAAAATCCCCAAAAGAAAATACTTTCATCATCATTCAACACTTTCACAACACTCATACATAATCACTGTCTTTGCAGAGGCGCTCAGATACGACAGCTGAGAATAAGTCCCTCCCAACTGTCACTATCCCAGACCCCTCCTTTAACCCTTTGGGGTCCAAGGGGTCTCTCTGAAACTCATTCTCAGTGTCCATGAATTAAAAAATTCTTATGAAATGATAGTTTTTTTTCTAAATCTAATAGGCTAAAAAATACATTTTTGTAATCAATACTCACCGAGATATAGAGGATTGAAGTTGGAAAAATGAACTGCTGCCGGCAACATCGGTGACTGCCGGTTGGCCGGTAATTTTCTTTTTTCTTTCTTTAAGTTGTTTTCTTATCGATTTTAATTTTTTTTTTCCAAATAACTTTTATGGCTTGTGAGACCAATATAAGTGCTGTTTTCAAATATTCACTGCTTAGTATTACACAATAATTACATAAAGTTTCTTATCACTATTTTGTTTACACAACTTATTTAAAGTTATTCACAATAAATATTGTTTATTTTCATTGTTCAATCATGTATATACATATATATAGTCACTGGACATGTTTCTAGAAGTTCTGCCACCTGTGGAAGTCTCTGAAACATGGTTCCATGCACAGTGGTGTTTACATTCCACACACACAAACGAGTGTCTTTGCGTTGTTGTGGGCAATTTTTGTATGTGCACAGACAAAACACCTCCTCTGAGCTTTTTCTTGCAAACAGTAGCAGGCGTTTGTTAGGAAGTGTTCACCACCAGGCCTCAGAGAGAGGG
Organism: Cherax destructor; assembly: GCA_009830355.1. Classification (NCBI taxonomy): domain Eukaryota; kingdom Metazoa; phylum Arthropoda; class Malacostraca; order Decapoda; family Parastacidae; genus Cherax; species Cherax destructor. The sequence goes on from WNWK01034806.1 coordinate 20,110, forward strand.
TAGGTGTTGATAACCTGGTGTTGGGTGGGTTTCTATTCAGGTGTTGCTCCTTGGTACTTGATTATTATTTGTCTTTACAAACAAAAAATTTCCCAAAGGTGGTTT
>WNWK01034807.1:0-20214 GCA_009830355.1 Cherax destructor
AAAAATCAAAATAGAAAGCAAGAGTAATGTAAGAGGGGCCTAAAGACATGACTAATGAACAGATAACATCTTATTTTAGTGCTAGGGATGTCTGCATTGTTTATTCTGGACCCTATTTTGAAATTGACATCTTTTTATTTTGCATGAAATGGCGAAATTGCCATTTTCTGACCACTTTATTGGGTAGTTGAAATCGGTAAATTGGTAATTTCTTGTACTCAATCGATAGAACAAATGGAGTTCTAAAAAATAGCTATGAGTTTGGTTGACTGTCCCAATGGAATTGGCTTAAAATAGGGCTCAAAGTCGGCGAAATCGCGTGCGTATATATCACTGACATCGCTAACTTTGCGAGAGCGTAATTCCGTAAGTTTTTAATCAAATTTCATACTTTTGGTGTCATTACAATCGGGAAAAGATCCTCTATCATTTCATAAGAAAAAATAATTTATTTTTTTTTCCAAAATTTTCCGACATAGAATGACAGTTTCAGAATGGGGCCTCCGACAGTCAAAGGGTTAAATTGGTATGGAAAAATAAATTTTTGATTCAATGTGGCACTGGTTGAAACTTTAGTATATGAAAGGCAATAAGAGGTTAATGAATGCAAAGAGCTATTGAACTAGAAGTTAAAATAGATTTGACTAATATTAAAAGTAGTTTTGATTAAATTGAAGTTAATAAAGTGACTGAAGTTGGCTAATGGTAAAAGGTATTTATAAGATATAAGTAAATGATTGCACTTATCAGGTAGTTGCTTATAAAGGAAATATTAAGTAAGTCACATATACAATGAGGTAGTTGTTAGAATATATGAATACAATTAAGCAAATAAAGTGACTGAAAGTTGACTAAAGTTGGCTAATGGTAAACAGTATTTATAAAATATAAGTAAATGATTGCACTTATCAGGTAGTTACTTATAAAGGAAATATAAAGTAAGTCATATACACAATGAGGTAGTTGTTTGAATATAAGAGTACAATTAAGTAAATAAAGTGACTGGAATTTGCTTTTGGTAAAAAGGTATTTGAAAGTATGAGTAAATAATTGCACTTATTTGGTAATAGCTTATAAGAAAAAAATAAACTAAGTCACATACACAATGAGGTAATTGTTTGATAATAAAAATATAAAAAGAAAAACAATAGTGAAAAAGTTGTAATTAAATTTCAAGTAAAAAGTAATGTCACCATGGTTGTTTAATATACAGTGGACCCTCGGTTATCAACCGTAATCTGTTCCAGAAGCTTGGCCTACAACCAAAATGGCCTTTAACCGAAATAATATTCCCCATAAGAATTAATGTAAATACAATTAATCCGTTCCAGACAAAAATATTCACAAAAAATATTTTTTTTAACAATTAAATCAGTACAGTGTACCCTCGCTATTCAAACACTCAAAAAGTCACCCTCATTCCAGAATGCTGTTCAAGTGCTGTTACCAAACAAATTTATTCTCATAATGAATGATGTAATTAGATTAGTCCATTTCAGACCTTCAAAAATACACTTATAAAAGCACTTACAATAATAAACTTACATAAAAGGGTGAGTTTTGGAGTGTTCGAATAGCGAGGGTCCACTGTATTACATACCTTTATTGAAGAGTAATGCTGGCTTCTGTAAGATAGGGATGAGGAAATAGGGAGGAGTTAGTGTTTGGAAGGGGTATCCCCCTCCATAAAGACTTCAGGTAACAAGTCCTTATCTGGGGTTACTTCCCTTCTTTTTCTTTTAATGCCACTAGGACCAGCTTGAGAGTCACTGGACCCCTGTCTAGAAAAATAACTGTCCAGAGTGCTCTGTTTTTGGCGCCTCTTTAACATTTCCCTGAAGTGGGACAAGGTTTTGTCACTAAACATGTTGCAGCTATGGCTTGTTTCAGCTTGGTTAGGATGGTATTTTTCAACAAAACTTTGTAACCTATTCCACATTCCACACATTTCCTTAACCCTTTGACTGTCGCAACCCCCAATCCTGAGTGCTCTCCTGTTGTCGCAAAATATTCGAAAAAAAAAAAAAAATTCTTATCAAAATGTTAAGATTATTTTTCTGATTGTTTTTATCCTAAATTTTTTTTTTTGCGATCAATACTTACTGAGATATGGAGGCGTAAAGTTGGCAGAAAATGAGATGCGTATGGCAACAGCGGCACATGTCGCTCACCGGTACACTTATATTTACTCCCATTTGAAGGTTTCTTGTATTTTCCAATATTTTTTTTTTCCAAGTAACTTATGTGGCCCGTGAGACCAAAGTAAGGTGCTGTGTACATATATACACTTGTTGTATGCAACACAATAACTGCACAAACATTATTATCATTATATTGTTTACAGAACTTGTTTACACAAACCAACAATACAAAAAAATTGTTTATTAGTATTGTTCTATAATATATGTATATACACATATATAATGACTGGACACTTTCCATCAACTTCCCTTAGCACTTGAAGCTGTGTGTGTGTGTGTGTGTGTGGACATCTAAATTTGCTGAGTCAGGGTAAGGCAGCTGTCAAAATGACATATTATACCATTACTCACCACCCTCACTACTGTCAACCTGTCAACACAAAAGGGGACCCATGTCTTCTTCCCCACAACCTCCTTCCTAGCTTCCTTTCTTCCTTCATTCCTTCCTTCCTTTCTTACTTATTTCCTTCATTCCTTCCTCTCATCTCTTCCTTCCTTCCTCTCATCTCTTCCTTCCTGCCTTCCTTTCTTCCTTCATTCTTTCCTTTTTTTCTTTCTTCCTTCCTTTCTTTCTTTCTTCCTTTCTTTCTTTCTTCCTTTCTTCTTTCCTTCCTTTCCTTCTTTCTTCCTTTCTTTCTTCCTTTCTTCTTTCCTTCCTTTCTTCTTTCCTTCCTTTCCTTCTTCCTTCCTTCTTCCTTCCTCTTATCTCTTCTTTCCTTCCTTCCTTCCTCTCATCTCTTCCTTACTTTCTTCCTTCCTTCCTTCTGGTATCCTGGGCATTGCTTTTGGTCACAAACTCCTCAAAACCATGAAATTCATCTTCAGAGACACTTCCATCTGTGTTAGAGCTATCACTGGGGAAGAGAAGAGTCCCAGATTCTCCGAGGAGTCAGGTATTTCTTACCGCTAGACATGCTGAACATGGACTACTGGAATGGCTTTCCCACAATGCACCACTGGCTTCCTGATTTTTTTTATACTGCGCACACTGACCACACAGACCCATTCTCTCACATGTGGGCCTACCAGCTTTCTCCCACTTGATTTGAGGCCGCTAGAATTTATGCGTATTAAGTCCGAAACAGTGGCTCGTAAGACGTATATATACGACCGAAACAGTCAAAGGGTTAATCACTGAAGAAGGCACCTCCTTCACTCCCTCTTCCTCCTCCTCCTTTTCTGAAGCAAGTTCCTCAACTCTGGTTTGATGCTGTTCCAGTTTTAGCTCTTGCAGTTCTTCAGTGGTTAGCTCTTCCCTGTGGTCCTCCACCAACTCTTCCACATCCTCGTCACTCACCTCCAACCCCAGGGACTTGCCCAATGCCACAATACCTTCCACAACAGGGGGATCAATGGGGATCAATAACATTCAATCACCTAAGACCACTAATAACCCAACAAAAGGCTGCTGCAGTCAGAATGATAACAAAATTCCCACTCCAGACAACATCACCAATATTCAAAAGTCTAAAACTACTCACCGTCAAGAACATCCATACTTATTATTGTGCCTACTACATTTATAGAACACTACACTCAAACATAAACCCTCCACTCAAACTTCTCCTCACCAACCTTAACAGGACACACGACCATAACACTAGACACAGATCACTGTTTGAAGTACGCCGTGTCCATATCACACTGTTCAAAAACTCTATGCATAAAGGGCCCCAAAATTTGGAATTCGTTACCAGTAAATACTAAAGTAACCCAGTCTGAACATCAATTTAAGACTCTTCTCAAAAACCACATACTCACCCTAAACTAAAAACTCCATATGTACTCAATACTTAACTTTACCAAATAATATATAATATAATTATTTACTATTGATATAAACAACCTGCAAAATACTTTCAACTTGTCCCAATGTTATATCCCCAGATTGTTAATTTGAGTAAACTTGCTGTCTGCTATAATTAAAAACAGATGTAACCCTTTCAGGGTCGAGACCCTCAATTCTTAACTCTCTCTCAGGGTCGAGAAATTTTCGAAAAAAAAAAAAATTTCTTATGAAATAATAATTTTTTTTTTCTAAATCTAATAGGCTAAAAAAAATTTTTTGCGATCAATACTTACTGAGATATGGAGGCTTGAAGTTGACAGAAAATGAGCCGCTTACGGCAACATCGCTGACTGCCGGTCGGCCGGTAATTTTTTATTTTCTTTTTCTGAGTTGTCTTCTTTTCTTTTTTAATTTTTCTTTTTTGAAATAACTTTTATGGCCTGTGAGACCAATATAAGTGCTGTTTTTCAAATATTCACTTGTTATTTACTACACAATAACTACACAAACTTTGTTCTCATTACATTGTTTACATAACATGTTTACAAATACTAACAATGTAAAATATTGTTTATTACTATTTTTCTATCATATATATACTACATATATACAGTCACTGGACATGTTCCTAGAAGTGGTGCAGCTTGTGGAACTCTTTGAAACATGGTGTCATGCACAATGGTACTTTACACTCCTCACACATAAAACGAGTGTCTCTACGTTGTTAAGGGCGTTTTTTGTATGTGAACAGACATGGCACCTCTTTTGAGCCTTTGTCTTGAAAGCAGTAGCAGGCAGTTTCATTAGGAAGTGTTCACCAGGCCTCAGACGAGAGGGTATTTGTTCATAATTTCGTGGGCGGTGTTCTATTGCAGGTGCTATTACTTGGTACTTGAATATTATTTGTCTGATGACAGACAAACAAAATTCGCCATATGGTGGTTTGTTTGTGGTCTTCAACTTATAAACATTATAACCATTGAGCATGAAAATGTCATTGGCTAATTCATGATAGGCCCAGGTACCTCACTAGTTATGATATTTATAACCTACAGTTACATCATATGTAATCAAATTCAATCAACTTTTACCATAAGTGAATTGAATGTGAAAAATTGAGTTTTATGTACCACTTATAACTCTTTCTAACACAATCAGCAAACCCAATCTGCACAGCCCTCAGGGACTTCCTGCTGCCAGACCCTGGGTCTCCTGTTCCTAGGGACTTCCCTAGTGTTCGCAGGGGCTGTCTGCTACAAGCCCTAAGCCTCGTGTTCTCAAGAACTATCTGCTACAAACCCTGGGCCTCATGCTCCCAGGGGCTCCCTGCTACAAGTCCTAGGCCATGTTCTGCCAGGGGCTCCCTACTACAAGTCCTAGGCCAAGTACTTCCAGGGGCTCCCTGCTACAAGTCCTGGGCCCTGTATTCTCAGGCTCTGGATTTCTTAATCATTCGCCACACTGGCACCCAGGCCACACTGGCACTCAGGCCACACTGGCACCCAGGCCACACTGGCACCCAGGCCACACTGTAACCTCACCACCTTCACTAAAGAGGTATGAAGTACAGGAAGATACCACCACCAGCTTTTGGTTCCTCATCATCAGCCCAAGCGCTGGAGCCCTACATGAACAAATGTCATGCCGCAAGTGCAGGCACCCAGGTCGCACACTGAAGATCATGATACTTGGCCCTACACTGCAGCCATATACTCCACCACCTTCACTGAGGAGTTATGAAGTGCAGGAAGCCATCACTCCTGCCATCCTTCCTTCATCACCAGCTCTGGTGTTCCAGTTCAGCATGAACAACAAATGTCATGCCACAGTTACAGAATCTTCATGATGGTGAAGGATACACATCTGAGGGTGTTCAACAGTGCTTGAGTTGCAGGATCCCATCAGGACAAATGTAGCAAACCATCGTCTATGTGATGGAGAAATACTATCAACATCCACCCAATAAACTCCTTGTATGGACTCTCTTTCTGGCATCATGGCATATATAAAGAAATAGAATTCAGTGATGCCTTGTGGATATATCTCTGTAAGATATCACTCATGGCCTTTCCAAACTGCTTGTCTCATCTGGACTTCATAGCTTAAGTGTTCTACTCATGGCTGTGATGGATATGTGGGGCAGAGGGCCTCCAGCAGCAACAGCCTGGTTGACCAGGCAAGCACCAGACGAGCCTGGTCCATGGCCGGGCTCAGAGAGTAAAGAAACTCTCGAAACTCTTCAAAGGTATATCAAAGGTATGTCCACTGAATGCATATTGAGAGTGTAGTCCATCACAGTTGCAGGTTTTAGAATGGGTTCATCGGTCTCTCTATTCACCCTGCCACTGTCTGCCATTTCATTAGGGTGAACTGATAACAACAGTGTGACATCTCGTTTGTCATGCCACCAAAATGCCATGATATCATTGGCAGCAAATGCCTGCACCTCACGAGTGCCTACATCAAACCTAGGCATATGCCTACGATTTCCATGCACTGTACGGCACGCATCTGTCATGTTCACTCGCAAAAAATCACTGAGTAAAGGGCTTGTGTACCAGTTATCAGTACAGTGGACCCCCGGTGTTCGTCCTGCTCAAAACACTCCCTTTTATGTAAGTGTATATTTTTAAATGCTTTTATAAGTGTAGTTTTGGGGGTCTAAAAGGACTAGTCTACTTTACATTATTTCTTAAGGGAATAAATTCGATTGGTAATGGCAGTTGAACAGCATTCTGTTACGAAAAATGGACGAACACCGGGGGTCCACTGTACAATGGTCCCTTGGTTTTCGCCGAAAATTCATTCCAGAATGCTGTGCTTTTGGGAGATTCTGAAGAGAAGTTGCAGAGGTTGGTGGATGAATTTGGTAAGGTATGTAAAAGAAGAAAATTGAAAGTGAATATAGGAAAGAGTAAGGTGATGAGAATAACAAAAAGATTAGGTGACGAAAGATTGGATATCAGATTGGAGGGAGAGAGTATGGAGGAGGTGAATGTATTCAGATATTTGGGAGTGGACATGTCAGTGGATGGGTTTATGAAGGATGAAGTGAATCATAGAATTGATGAGGGGAAAAGGGTGAGTGGTGCACTTCGGAGTCTGTGGAGACAAAGAACTTTGTCCATGGAAGTTAAGAGGGGAATGTATGAGAGTATAGTTATACCAACACTCTTATATGGGTGTGAAACATGGGTGATGAATGTCGCAACGAGGAGAAGGCTGGAGGCAGTGGAGATGTCATGTCTGAGGTCAATGTGTGGTGTGAATATAATGCAGAGAATTTGGAGTTTGGAAATTAGGAGGAGGTGCGGGATTACCAAAACTATTATCCAGAGAGCTGAGGAAGGGTTGTTGAGGTGGTTCGGACATGTAGAGAGAATGGAACGAGACAGAATGACTTCGAGAGTGTATAAATCTGTAGTGGAGGGAAGGCGGGGTAGGGGTCGGCCTAGGAAAGGTTGGAGGGAGGGGGTAAAAGAGGTTTTGTGTGCGAGGGGCTTGGATTTCCAGCAAGCATGCGTGTGCGTATTTGATAGGAGTGAATGGAGACAAATGGTTTTTAATACTTGACGTGCTGTTGGAGTGTGAGCAAAGTAACATTTATGAAGGGATTCAGGGAAACCGGCAGGCCGAACTTGAGTCCTGGAGATGGGAAGTACAGTATCTGCACTCTGAAGGAGGGGTGTTAATGTTGCAGTTTTATAACTGTAGTGTAAAGCACCCCTCTGGCAAGACAGTGATGGAGTGAATGATGACAAAAGTTTTTCTTTTTCGGGCCACCCTGCCTTGGTGGGAATCGGCCGATGTGTTAATAAAAAAAAAATAATGCTGCTCAAGTGCCATTACCGAACGAATTTACTTCCTTAAGAAATAATGTCACGTAGGTTAGTCTATTTCAGACCCCCAAAAATACACTTGCAACAGCACTTACGAAAATACACTTACATAAATGTTCGAGTTTGGAGATGCACGAAAACCGAGGGACCACTGTATATAATATATGCCCCTAACCACATCACCAGAGATACCCAATAATTTCCTGGTATCTTGCAATGTATTACTTCCAGTGTACACAATAATGTCCAATACAATACCACTGTAGCAATCACAAAGCACAAACAACTTTATACCAAAGCCTTTCCTCTTGCTTGGTATATACTGCTTGAACGACAGTCTACCTTTGAACAAAATCAAAGACTCATCAATAACAAGCTTCCTGAAGGGATAAAAATACATATTGAATTTCTGTTTCAGGTACATAAACACATTCCTAATCTTATATATCCTGTTGTTTCTGTCAGGCCTGGTTTTGTCTGATAAGTGTAGCATATATAACAGTAGCACAAATCGATTCACTGGTATAATATCACTGAAACCTGGGGTTGAAATCAGGCGGTCTGTTGATCAGTATGATTTGACATTGTGCTTATACAAGTTCTCTCACCAATTATTGCAACACTCTTTAACAAATCCATTGAATCCTCTACCTTCCCATCAATACTCAAAATAGCGAGGGTCACCCCAATACATAAAGGAGGAGATCAAACAGACCTGAATAACTACAGGCCGATATCTAACTTACTCCTTCTCTCCAAAATCTTTGAAAAATTAATTCATAGACAAATATATTCCTACCTCACCTCCAACAACGTACTCAACCACTGTCAATTTGGATTCAGGCCTAATAAAAATACAAATGATGCCATTATACACATGTTAGAAATAATTTACACCACCCTTGAGAAAAAAGAAATCCCAGTGGGAATCTTCATTGATTTACGTAAAGCTTTTGATACAGTTGACCATGATCTGTTACACCTAAAATTATCACACTATGGTATAAGAGGACACTCCCTCAACTACCTAAAATCATACCTTAGCAACAGAAACCAATATGTGTACACAAATGGAGCTAGCTCCACTACTCTTTCTCATTTACATTAACGACCTACCAAATGCATCTCAACTACTCAAACCCATACTTTTTGCAGATGACACTACATACGTTATCTTGCACCCAAGCCCAGACATACTAGCCAACACTGCAAATACTGAATTGCAGAAAATATCTACCTGGATGATGACCAACAAACTTACTCTCAATATTGATAAAACCTATTTTATCCAGTTTGGGAACAGAGCTACAAACGCACCACTTAACATAATGATAAACGGGTCCCCTATCACAAAACTCACAGAGGGAAAATTCTTAGGAATCCATCTTGACAGTGGCCTCAAATTTCAGACACATATACAACAAATTTCCAAGAAAGTCTCAAAGACCGTGGGAATACTATCCAAGATATGGTACTATGTTCCACAACCAGCTCTCCTTACCCTATATCACTCACTCATTTACCCCTACCTCACCTATGGAATCTGCGCATGGGGCTCTACATCAATAACTCATCTCAGACCACTAATAATACAACAAAAGGCAGCAGTTAGAATGATAACAAATTCACACTCCAGACAACATTCTCCACCAATATTAAAAAACCTAAACTTACTCACCATACAAGACATCCATACTTTTTACTGTGCCTATTACATACATAGAATACTCTATGCAAATATTAACCCACCACTCAAGCTTCTCCTTACCAATTTTAACAGGACACATGACCATAACACTAGACACAGATCATTCCTCGATGTTCCCCGTGTCCATCTAACACTATGTAAAAACTCAATGCATATAAAAGGCATGAAAATTTGGAATTCATTACCTGTCATTGCCAAAGAAACCCTGCCTGTACCCCAATTCAAAATGATGCTAAAAAACCACCTTCTCACCCAAAGCTAAATGCTCAATATCAAACATTCCCAACAAAGTAGAATAATCACTTAATGTAAAAACCTGACTAATCACTTAAATGTAAAAACCTGTTATGAATAATACATACTAAGCTAACTATTTCCATAATATTTACATTATAATGACCACATAAACTGTAACTGCAATGCAAATAATTGTTTTAAATTGTTATCTCACTCAATTAGTTGCATTGCTACAATTAATTGATATGTTCAACTTATATTCAAACTTTATAACTTAGATACGCAATTATACTTATTTTATAAATTATCAACCATAACTTTTTACCATGTAGTCTAGAATTAAGTAGTCCTAAGAATGCCCGCAATGCACAGCATATTAGGGGCTTTTGGCATGTACATCTCATTAATAACTATGTATCTTGTCTACCATGTATCATTGTACAATGTCTCAATAAAGTATTATTATTATTATTATTATTATTATGTTTCATAAGCATTATTGTGCCAAAGAAAAGATACATCTCAGCCACAGTTGTTTCTTTCCACTGGTGTAGACGTGATCCTGGTGAAAGTATTGTGTTTGCCATGGTGTACTCGTAGTATGTGTTGCTTTCCCTGACAATAATATCCATCAGGGGTTCATCAAAGAATAATTCAAAGCATTCCAGTTCAGTGGCATTGTTTCCAAGTTTACAAGATGGGCATATTTCACTTTGACTTTCATCAAACTGATGGGGATTGGGAACAAAATTATCAGCTTCCTGCCAATCTCATACACGGTCTGCTGGTGGGTACTGGATATTGACAGATGGTTGTGGAGGTTGGTGTGGTGGGGAGGGTGGCCTTTGTTGTAGGTCGGGTGAGTCAGAGGTGTGGGTGGCAGCATGGCCCACTGCTGGTGCCTCTCGGCTGGCACTACCACCACCATCATCACCACCAGATGCATGCGCATTTTTCATCCCAATTGCAACACTATCATCTTCGTTTTCACTATATATGCCTGTTGTACGCCCACGGGATGTACTCCTAGATGTACTCCTAACCCTTGGAAGTGCATATGGCATGCTACCAGAGCGCATATACCGTCGTATATACTGACGCTTCACTGGAGAATATTCCGCTCCACTCTCGCTACTGGAACTGTTTTGAAGAGCTAGAGTTCATATTCAATATCACTATCATCACCATTGCTTACATCAGAGTCCTGGATATGGGTAAAGAAGAGTTTCCTCCTTCGCTCTGGTACAACTGAACGTGAACAAGACGCCACAGCACCAGAGGTGGAAGGTTGAGGGTCATCTGGGTTTTCCTCAATATTACCGGTATAATGATCATTACTTTCAGTCATAACCGCCTCAAAACCTTGAAAGTCACCTTCACTGACACCCCCATCACTATTAGAACTGTCACTGGGGAACAAAAGTGTCCCAATTTGCCGAGGAGTAAGGTGTTTCTTGCTGTGAGGCATGGTGAACAAGGTGGACTGAAATGGTGTTCCCACAATGCACCACTGGGTGCCCGATTTTTTTCCTACTGCGCACACTCACCACACAGACCCATTCTCTCACATCTAGGCCTACCAGCGTTTTCCTGCTCGATTTGAAGCCGCTAGAATTTATGCGTACTAGTACGTCAAACACCCTGGCGCATAAGACGTACTAGTACGTCAAAAACCCTGAAAGGGTTAAACAAACTATGATCAATTTCTCTAGTAGTATTAACCCTTTTGGGGTTTCGGCCATACTAGTATGGCTTACGCGCCAGGGTTTTCCACGAACTAGTACGCATAAATTCTAGCGGCTTCAAATCGAGGGGAGAGAGCTGGTAAGCCTGCTTGTGATAGAATGGGTCTATGTGGTAAGTGTGCGCAGTAGGAAAAAAATCTATGCACCCGCACTGCATTGTGGGAGTGGAAATTCAGTGCACCTTTGTCACCAAGCCATGCGGTAAGGAATACCTCACTCCGGCAGTGTGAGTGGTAGGGAAGGCAGTGTGGGGGGGGAAGACAGTTGGGTGGGTGGGGAAGACAGTGGGGTGGGTGGGGAAGACAGTGGGGTGGGTGGGGAAGACAGTGGGGTGGGTGGGGAAGACAGTGGGGGAAAGGCTGGCTGGCTGGCTAGCTAGTTGGCTGGCTAGCTAGTTGGCTGGCTAGCTAGCTGGCTCTGTCACACAGGTACACATAAATACATAGTGTAAATAACCTAGGATAAATACATAGTGTAAATTACATAGGATAAATACATAGTGTAAATTACCTAGGATAACCCAAAAAATCCAGACTGGCAAATAATATGTATCAGGACTCAGATGTGGCAGTGTTGGTTCACTAGTGACTGTCTCTGAGACAGAGAGAGACAGACTGACAGATAAAACAGTGAAAACAAATAAAGGGAAGGCAGTGTACCCTCATTTGTCAAATGTCAACACTCTCATTAGTTTGGTGATAAGATAAGAAGAGGCTAACCCCTCATCAATTGTCACCCCTGGTTGGCCTGCATGCCTGCCTGCCTGTCTGTCTGTCTGTCTGTCACACAGGTACATATAAATACAATTATACATAGTGTAAATTACCTAGGATAATGTAGCCAGCCAGCCAGCCAACTGGTCAGCAAGCCAGCCAGCCAGCAAGCCAGCCAGCTGGCTGGCCATCCATCCAGCCAGCTGTTCAGCCAGCCAGCCAGCCAGCCAGCCAGCCAGCCAGCTGGTCAGCAAGCCAGCCAGTCAGCCAGCAGTTATTGTGTAGTATACAAGGAGTGTATATATACAAAATATGGTTTATATTGGTCTCACAGGACATAAAAGTTACTTGACAAAATTAAAATGTTAAAAAATAAAAGAAAAATTATAAAAAAAAAAAACTATTACCAGATGACAGGCAGTCGGGGATGTTGCCGTAAGCGGTTCACTTTTTGTCAACTTCAAGCCTCTATATCTCTGTAAGTATTGATCGCAAAATTTTTTTTTTTAGCCTATTAGATTTAGAAAAAAATCATTTCATAAGAAAAAAGATTTTTTTTTTAAATTCTGCGACCCTGAGAATGAGATTCAGAGAGGGCCTTACAACCCCCAAAGGGTTAAGTAGTCTGTAAGCCATTAAATTTAGTCTGCCCATAATGCCATGGCATGATAGTGGCTCTCTTTGCACTGCAACTCATTATTGTAATTACAGTGGTACCCCGACTTACGATATTAATCCGTCAGAGAGGGCATATTTTAAGGCGAAACAATCGTTAAACGAATCAATTTTAACCATAAGAAATAATGGAAATAAATTTAATCCGTCCAAGACTTCCAAAAGTAGTTAAATAAAATATTTTTTAGAACTTTTTGACATTAAATAATACAAAATTTAATAAAGAATACCTAAATACACATGCAAATATTGAACAATAACATGTCACTTACATTTATTGAAGAGTTGTTGATGTGTGGAGGACGGGAGGAGGGGAGAAGGTGGAGTAGTATGCTAGTGTTTGGAAGGGAATCCCTTCCATTAACACTGCAGGTACCAAGTTCTTTTCTGGGGTTACTGGCCTTTTTCTTTGAATGCTACACTCTCTGCATGAATGCTACACTCCCTGCATGAATGCTACACTCCCTGCATGAATGCTACACTCCCTGCATGAATGCTACACTCCCTGCATGAATGCTACACTCCCTGCATGAATGCTACACTCCCTGCATGAATGCTACACTCCCTGCATGAATGCTACACTCCTGCATGAATGCTACACTCCCTGCATGAATGCTACACTCCCTGCATCCTTGCTACACTCCCTGCATCCTTGCTACACTCCCTGCATCCTTGCTACACTCCCTGCATCCTTGCTACACTCCCTGCATCCTTGCTACACTCCCTGCATCCTTGCTACACTCCCTGCATCCTTGCTACACTCCCTGCATCCTTGCTACACTCCCTGCATCCTTGCTACACTCCCTGCATCCTTGCTACACTCCCTGCATCCTTGCTACACTCCCTGCATCCTTGCTACACTCCCTGCATCCTTGCTACACTCCCTGCATCCTTGCTACACTCCCTGCATCCTTGCTACACTCCCTGCATCCTTGCTACACTCCCTGCATCCCTGCTACACTCCCTGCATCCCTGCTACACTCCCTGCATCCCTGCTACACTCTCTGCATCTTTGCTACACTCCCTGCATGCCTTCTACACTCCCTGCATGCCTGCTACACTCCCTGCATGCCTGCTACACTCCCTGCATAAATGCTTCACTCCCTGCATAAATGCTACACTCCCTGCATAAATGCTACACTCCCTGCATAAATGCTACACTCCCTGCATAAATGCTACACTCCCTGCATAAATGCTTCACTCCCTGCACATTCTTTACCACAGGCTTAGCACTAGGATCTTTCCTTGGACCCATGGTAGCTTATTTAGCAGTTGCAAGCACTAAAAACAGTGGAATAATGACAATATACTGGTATGAATGCGTGGGTGTGGGTGGGTGGTCGCTCTCGCTTGTAAACAATAGCACTGACGCTCCCTGGAGTGCGCGCTCAGCTGGGCGCCAAGCGGACACGTCCGGTACGAATGTCGGTAGACGAAGCAAACATCGTAAGTCACAATCAAATTTCTTACGTTATAAATATCGGTTATCGAAAATAACGTAGGATGATAACATCGTAAGTCGGGGTACCACTGTATATAATCTCAATGTAAACTTGCAAGGAAATAAAAATTTGAATTTGTAATTAAAGATAGTAATGTTATTGTTGGCTCTGAGCAATGTCTTTGCTTGGTCTGCTGTATAATGATTACAGCTGCTGTTTGATGCGTGTGTGTCATTTAACCCTTCGACTGTTTTGGTCGTATATAAACGTCTTACGAGCCACTGTTTCGGACGTATATATACTCAAAAATTCTAGCGGCTTCAAATCAAGCGGGAGAAAGCTGGTAGGCCCACATATGAGAGAATGGGTCTGTGTGGTCAGTGTGCGCTGTATAAAAAAAATCCTGCAGCACGCAGTGCATAATGAGAAAAAAAAAACTGACCGTGTTTTTGGATTATAACGTCGACTTTGAAGTGTATTTTCGTGTAGTATTTATGGTTGTACGTATTCTCTTCTCTTTTTTTGTGGTCTCATATGATAGAATGGAAAACATATTACAAAAATAGAGATGATTTTGATTAGTTTCATGATGAAAACGACCTTGAAATTGAGCTCAAATTAGCGGAAATGTTCGATTTTTGCCAATGTTCAAGAGTAAACAAATCACGTCACGTTACGCGTCCAATACACATCAACTGGCGAGTCTTATATTCTTACACAAGTGCACTGATATTATTTATATCATTTTTACAATAATGCAGTAGTCTGCATAACAGTAAATCTTCTATTTTTTGTGTGAATAAAAAAATAAAAATAGAAAGCAAGAGTAATATAAGAGGGGCCTAAAGACGTGACTAATGAACAGAGAAAATCATATTTTTAGTGCCAGGAATGTCTGCATTGTTTATTCTGGACCCTATTTTGAAATTGACATCTTTTGTATTTTGCATTAAATTGGCCAAATTTCCAATTTCTGACCACTTTATTGGGTAATTGAAATCGGTAAATTGGTGGTTTCTTGTACTCAATTGATAGAACAAATGGAGTTCTAAAGAAATAGCTACGAGTTTGGTCGACTGGAACAATGGAATTGGCCGAAAATAGGGCTCAAATTCGGCGAAATCGCCGATGCGTATATATTGCAGAGATCACTAACTTCGTGAGAGCGTAATTCCGTAAGTTTTCCATTA
Organism: Cherax destructor; assembly: GCA_009830355.1. NCBI lineage: Eukaryota > Metazoa > Arthropoda > Malacostraca > Decapoda > Parastacidae > Cherax > Cherax destructor. The sequence goes on from WNWK01034807.1 coordinate 15,540, forward strand.
AATTTCGTACTTTTGGTGTCATTACCATCGGGAAAAGATTCTCTATTATTTCATAAGAAAAAATTATTTTTGTTTTTTTTCGAAAATTTTGTGACACCAGGAGACACCTCAGGATTTGGGGTTGCGACAGTCAAAGGGTTAATAAAAGGTTGATATCAGGATCATTGCTTGTAATCATATGATTGATTGTGTTTCTACAATTTGACTTTTCTGAAGGTAATGACATCAAAAGTACAAATTTTGATGGAAAACTTACAGAATTATGCAGGCGAAAAGTTAGTGGTCTTGGTGCAGTTTACGCACCAATGGTTTTGCCCACTTTGAGTCCTATTTTAAGTCAATTCTGTTGATCCAGTTGACCAAATTCTTATCTATTTCATACTGTTCCTTCTGTTCTATTGATTTGGCACAAAAATCCGTCCATTCAGCTATTTCAGTTACACTATAAAGTTCACAGAAGTTGGTAAATTTGGCCAACTTTATACAAAATTAAAAAAATACCAATTTAAAAATGGGGTCCATAATAAACAATGTAGACATTGCTGGCACTAAAACTTTTCCTCTGTTTATTAGTCACATCAGCAGACCTCTCCTGTATCACATTTGTAAAGGTCATATAACATTGTAAAGGTCACTTGTGACCTTCTTGGTCTGTTGATCATAGACTCAACTGATGATGTTTGTCTTAGCATCTCAGCAGCAGTGGTGATGGCAGCAGTAGTGTCAGCACTGCCAGCAGCAGCAGTGTCAGCACTGTCAGCAGCAGCAGTGCCAGCAGTGATGCATCAAAGATGACCAATTACTTTGGTCGTAGGGCCCATCTGACAGTCTCTGGCCAACTGCATCTAGAAGCCCTCGCCTGGTGAGATGATTATTATTATTATTGTTGTTGTTGAAAGGAAAGCAGTGTGGCTTATTTCCATTGTGGTGTAAGGTGACTACACGCAGGTACCTATTTACTGCTAGGTGAATAGTGACAGCAGGTGTAAGGTGACTAATATCCAGGTACATACCTATTTACTGCTAGATGAACAGTGACAGCAGGTGTAAGGTAACTAACACCCAGGTACCTACTTACTACCAAGACAGCAGTACTTAGGTGTAAGTAATAAATCTAGCAGGTTACTGAGATTTACCATATTTTATGATGTCGAAGATGCTTTTTTTTTTCCCAAAATATGTCTTGAAAATTTACCCAGCGATTTGGAGGCTGAAGGTTACATAAGAACATAAGAAAGCAGGAGCACTACAGCAGGACCACTGGACCATGCTAGGCAGGTCCAAGTCACACACATATTGCTCAGTGGCCTCACCTTAAGCCTAGAGAAGTTTTTCGATACTAAACAACAATCTGAGCTCCTGCATAAGACCCAATAATGAATTGTGTAATCTGATTTGTATAAAATAATGAATAAGTAAAAATAACTGTAAAACTTTGTTGGCACTTAGCAGCGGCAGACTAAAGTAAACCAGATGATGGAGTGGGATGCTGTACAGGTAGTATCTGTCGACTGAGTCACCTGTTTACCATCAAACCATCTGGTAATAATATTCTTACTCGCCTCAGATGATCCTTATATTAAGGGAACATTATCAGATGTAAAAAGCAAATGTAAAATTGCAGTACAATTGTCGCCCCGTATCCGCGGGGATGCGTTCCAAGGACCTGCCATGGATACCGAAACTGCGGATAGTAACAAACCCTATATATGAGTCCTATACATACCTGTTGTAAAGTTTCTATTCTATTAGGCTTTCAACAATTTCCAGCATCACTACTTTTGTACTTTGAGGTCATTATTTTGGGCCATGATAAACCGTGGATAACTGAAGCCACAGATACTGTACCCACAGATATGTGGGTCCTACTGTATATGGTAGTTATACTCAAAAGCCGCCATTTGCACACTGTAGGATTGTTTTGGTCGTGTTGCAGTACAAATGTACTCTTATTAAACAATAAAATCAATAAGTTTAAAAACATAAACATAAAATATTTTTAAAACGCATGAAAAAAAATCACAAATCAATATGCAGTCCTAGCTGTACCCACATCCACTTGCACGCATCGAGACAGTGAGTAGAAAGAGAACATGGCCAATCAGGGTCAGTTTATGTATTGTACAGTAGAGCCCCACTTATATGGCAGCTTAGGTTCCAGACTATCGCTGGAAAGCAGACATCGCCGGAAAGCAGAACGCCATTTTTTTCCATTTATAAATACATATAAATGCCAGTCAACAAGTTTACACTAACTTATATTAAGTTAATAATAGAACTAGGTATTAAAAAAATACAATAAAAAGTAAAATACATACACAGTACATTCATTACTTACCTTAAAATATTTGTAGTCTTATTAATGTAGGGCGAGAGGTGAGTATTACTTATTTGTAGGAAGTCAGGTGTAGGTAGCCTGGGCTACACCTACCGGCTCTCTACACTGCCGCCCAGAGCCATATTATTACCATCAACATACCTTGTTCACTGAATTTAATTGTTTCTAACAACTACCTTTAGATGCCATCATAAATGAAGGGAGAAGTAATGAATAATTCATGCCGAGAATTGTAAACAAAAGCGGAGTGACTAGGAAAAACGCAGATTCATACATGTTTTCTTTGGTGCTGGACCAGAGAAAACAATGTTTTCCCTCTGCCCGGCAACCACACCTCCATAGCATATAAACATAGCATGTTTATATGCTATGTAATGTGTTTCTTATATAATTTTGAAGAAAATATCATAGCTGGATTAATGAAAATGTCTATATTAAGTGATTATTATTATGTACAGTGGTCCCTCGGTTTTCGTGCATCTCCAAACTCGAACATTTATGTAAGTGTATTTTCGTAAGTGCTGTTGTAAGTGTATTTTTGGGGGTCTGAAATAGACTAACCTACGTGACATTATTTCTTAAGGAAGTAAATTCGTTCGGTAATGGCACTTGAGCAGCATTCTGGAACGAATTTTCGGCGAAAACCGAGGGACCACTGTACTATTAGTATTACTATGGCGTTAAGACTAGAGGGACACTCTTAGTGATTTTAATGTGTACCTGCACACCAGCACAGTGTATAAGTATATTTAGGTACACAAGTATTATTATCAGAACACATATGTACAGTGGACCCTCGGTTAACGAAAAAAATTCATTGCAGAAGCCTGCTCAAGTGCCATTACCGAACGAATTTACGTCCTTAAGAAATAATGTCATGTAGGTTAGTCTATTTCAGACCCCCAAAACTACACTTCCACAAGAACTTACAAAATTATACTTACATAATTGCACGATTTCCGGGGTATTCGTTAACCGAGGGTCCACTGTATATGCAATAATTTTAAAGCACTTGAAATTTTGGAAAGTTTCCAGACATAATAGAGATGTGCTCACGGAGAATGTAAACAAACCTGGTTGCGCTCGCCGTATTAGAAAGACAGGGGGAGCCATATAGAAAGTTTTGGTCATAATTTGAAATTACCATATTAGCAGAACGCCATAAGGCAAAAACGCCGTAAAGCGGGGCCTTACTGTACATGACTCATATGAGTGATAGTTAATACTGTTATTACCATGGATACCATTTTTTTTTTTTTCCAAGATTTAGCCAGTCAGACTTGATGGGGGGATCCTTGATACCTGAGTGTTTTGTTCGCCGTAAAATATGGTACTTCCTGAAATCAGAGGATTATTCATTTCCATCAAATTTCTGTCCAATAATCCTACAAAATTTGATGGGTAACTTACGAAATTACTCTCTCGCAAAGTTAGCTGTCTCGGTGATATTTACACATCGGCGATTTTACTCACTTTGAGCCCTATTTTTGGCCAATTCTATTTTTCCAGTTGACCAAACTCTTAGCTATTTTGCTAGTGATCAGGAATTGGTAATTTGGCCAATTTCACATTAAATTCAAATTGCCAGTTTAAAAATAGGGTCCAGAATAAACAGTGTAGACATTCGTGGCACTAAAAAATTATTTGCTCTGTTCATTAGTTACGTCCCCAGGCCTCTCCTATATTATGCTTGCTTTCCATTTTGAATTTTTACTCACACAAAAATAGAAGATTTACTGTTATGTAAACTACTGCATTATTGTAATAATTGTATAAATAATGTCAGTGCATTTGTGGACATGTATTAGACTGACCAGTTGGATGTGTATTGGACGAATGACGTACAGCGAAACCTCGGTTTTTCGTCATTAATTCATTCTAGAAAGCCTAACAAAACCGAATTTGATGAAAACTGAAGCAATAAGTCATCCCTTGGTTTCGCTTGTCCCAGTTTTGCCGATTTTGGTTTTACCACTTTTTTAGGGAAAATTTGTCTTGGTTTTCCCGATTGTTTTAGTTTTCGCCGACCGTATGGGACCTGTCCACCAGTGCCGCGCACATACAAAGGCCAGGCCCGCCACCCACGCACCTCCCACGCACATTGTCACGCAGTCTAGCTTTGTTTACGCTTGAGTGAACATCACCCCAGGAGTTTATACAAAACATTTATTAACAATTCATTGTTTTTGGGCCTTGATTATTGTGTGTGAAATAAAAGCTACCATGGGGCCCCAAAAAAAGCTCCTAGTGCCACTTTTTTGGTAAAGAAAGTGAGGAACACAGAAATGAAGAAAGAAATAATAGAAAAAAATGATAGTGAAAGTGGCATGGGGTTTG
>WNWK01034808.1:0-20214 GCA_009830355.1 Cherax destructor
GCAGTGGAGGGTGTTGTTTAGCAGTGGATGGTGTTGTTTAGCAGTGGAGGGTGTGGTTTAGCAGTGGATGGTGTTGTTTATCAGTGGAGGATGGTGTTTAGCAGTGGAGGGTGTTGTTTAGCAGTGGAGGGTGTTGTTTAGCAGTGGAGGATGTTGTTTAGCAGTGGAGGGTGTTGTTTAGTAGTGGAAGGTGTTGTTTAGCAGTGGATGGTGTTGTTTAGCAGTGGAGGGTGTTGTTTAGCAGTGGAGGGTGTTGTTAAGTCTATTTTCTTGGCTGCTCACTTTGGGCAGTAGAATGGTAGCGTAGGTGCAGAGATACGGCCGATGACTAGACTCAGTTTATTAATGGCAAGGTGTAGGTGTACACGGGAACAGAGCGTGAGGGGACCGGGAGCCAGTTAGGGTTGAACCTGGTTCAGTGAGGTAGGCCGTCGAAGTCAGAAAGAAGCATGGCTGACCAGCCCGACCTGATAGGCCTATAGAGGGCAGCACCATAGTGTCGCGCAGTTTGAAACAGCCTCTGGATAGGCTGTTTACATCCGCTCGGCCACCTACCGCGTGTCGTCTCGACACGACAATACTGGCGGGCACGAAGGTGTAAACAAGCAAGCAAGGTTACCCAGGGGAAACTGGCTTCCGGTCACCTGACATTTACAACAGGATATTGCTGGTGCGGGCCGAAAAAAAACTCTCCCCCTTCGTGAGTCGGGGAAGAGAAAATCGGCCTGCCCGTACAGCTGGACGGAGGACAGAACAAGCCAATGCTGACACAGGAACTAGAGTCTTCTATATACAGATTGTCCACAGGGCCAGACATCAACTTGACTGCACATCCATGAGCGCTGTACCATCCACACATCTGCAAACAATGACTGACAGTAGCATTTCCTAAGGTGTGACATTTAACTCAAAAGGGCGATATTGCCCTTGCCTTTATACAGGCTTTACAAGTCACACTGGGTGCACATACTCACAATAACATTATTTCCATGGAATTCATTATACTACGGGTACCCTCTAAGAATAAATTTTACATATTTACATGGTATTGTCCACCCTGACTCCATTATTTACTAACTATACAATGTGTGCGCATTAATCCCCATTTCTGCAAGCAAACAATTAGCGTAGCTAGCGTAGGAGTCGGACAAGTCAGTAGGTATGTCAATGTCACAGAAATGTACTGCTGTCCGGGGTCTCAGGCCATAAGTATGGAGCCTTACAGGACTGTCATCTGTCGTAGGGATAGCGGGTGAAGAACTAGACGGGTTGTCACTAGTTTGAGTCTGCTTGTGGCTTTGCAATGCCCGCGATTCCAGCTCTGCTTCAGCTTGCACATGATCAATATACTTCATGTGGTCAAGGTGAGCTTCTCTGATAGTTCCGGTAGCTATCTCCCTCACCTCGAACTTATTGCCGCGGAGCTGTCGTAGGACACGGTAAGGTCCGACAAACTTGGTGACAAGTTTATGCATACCAGGGGTCTGCGTCGGGTTGAGCAACATAACTTTGCAACCTGGTTCCACCTTACTTTCCTTAGCGTGGGCGTTGCGATCAGACGTGAACCTATCTGTGGCTTTTATTAGGTTCTCACGTACTCGCTGGAAAACAAGCTGTGTGGTCCGCATCTTAACTATACCGGTGTTATCGGCGTCATAGATTGGGCTAGGCGGAGCAAACAGGATTTCGTACGGTAAACGCTTATCATAGCCGTACAAGGCAAAATGGGATGTCTCGCCAATCGAGCTGTTGAGGGAGTTGTTTAGCAGTGGAGGGTGTTGTTTAGCAGTGGAGGGTGTTGTTTAGCAGTGGAGGGTGTTGTTTAGCAGTGGATGGTGTTGTTTAGCAGTGGAGGGTGTTGTTTAGCAGTGGAGGGTGTTGTTTAGCAGTGGATGGTGTTGTTTAGCAGTGGATGGTGTTGTTTAGCAGTGGAGGGTGTTGTTTAGCAGTGGATGGTGTTGTTTAGCAGTGGAGGGTGTTGTTTAGCAGTGGTGGATGTTGTTTAGCAGTGGAAAGGGTGTTGTTTAGCAGTGGAGGGTGTTGTTTAGCAGTGGAGGGTGTTATTTAGCAGTGGATGGTGTTGTTTAGCAGTGGAGGGTGTTGTTTAGCAGTGGAGGGTGTTGTTTAGCAGTGGAGGGTGTTGTTTAGCAGTGGAGGGTGTTGTTTAGCAGTGGAGGGTGTTGTTTAGCAGTGGAGGGTGTTGTTTAGCAGTGGAGGGTGTTGTTTAGCAGTGGAGGGTGTTGTTTAGCAGTGGAGGGTGTTGTTTAGCAGTGGAGGGTGTTGTTTAGCAGTGGAGGGTGTTGTTTAGCAGTGGAGGGTGTTGTTTAGCATTCGTACTGTGGCTTTTAGTTATTATTGGCTTAAGGTGACTTGCTGTTGTGGATCCCCAGGCACAAATAGCGTAGGTGAGGTATGGGTAAATCAGTGAATAGTACAATGTAAGTAGTGCTGCTTATTGTACATAACATACCTTAGAAAGGATACCTACTGTTTTTGACATTCTTTGTTATGTATTGGATATGGGAGTTGAATTTCAAATTTCCTGTCAAGATCAGTCCCAGAAATGTTCTGTTATTATGTTTTGCAATTCGAGTATTGTCAATTATAATGTTTAGTTGGACATTATTCTCTTTGCTCCCAAATATAACATAGAAGGTTGTGTCAGTGTTAAGTGTAATTTATTGGTAGTCATCTAGGTTTAATTTGTTAGAGCTCTTCATTAACAATGTTGTTGAGTGATGCAAGATTTTGGTGACAGATGACAAAAGTTGTGTCATCAGCAAAGAGAATATGTCTAAGTTGTTGCGATATATTTGGAAGGTTATTGATATATATATAAAAGGAATAATAGGGGGCCAAGGACACTTGACTGTGGAACGCCTATGTCCAAAGGTCTTGTCGAGGAGGTTGTGTCCTCCCATCGGTGTCGGTCCCATAATATTACGGCTTCGAAGCCAGTGTTGGTCCAGTAATACTACAGTGTTGGTCCAGTAATACTACAGTGTTGGTCCAGTAATACTACAGTGTTGGTCCAGTAATACTATAGTGTTGGTCCAGTAATACTACAGTGTTGGTCAAGTAATACTACAGTGTTGGTCCAGTAATACTACAGTGTTGGTCCAGTAATACTACAGTGTTGGTCCAGTAATACTACAGTGTTGGTCCAGTAATACTACAGTGTTGGTCCAGTAATACTACAGTGTTGGTCCAGTAATACTACAGTGTTGGTCGTACATGTGAGAGAATGGGTCTGTGGGGGTCAGTGTGCACAGTATAAAAAAATCCTGCAGGACGCAGTGAATAATATTAGAAAAAAACGAGACCATGTTTTTTAGTTTAAAACAGTGATTTTTGTGTAGTATTTATGGTTGTATTCCGTTTTCTTGGTCTTGGTTGATAGAATGGAAGATGTATTACAGAAATAGAGATGAGTTTGAATGGTTTAGAGAATAAAAGTAGCTTCAAATTGAGCTCAAAGTAGCAAAAATGTTCATTTTTTGCCGATGTTCAAGAGTAAACAAATCACGTCATACATCCTATACACATCAACTTGTGGGTCTACTACACATCAACTTGTGGGTCTACTATACATCAACTTGTGGGTCTACTATACATCAACTTGTGGGTCTACTATACATCAACTTGTGGGTCTACTATACATCAACTTGTGGGTCTACTATACATCAACTTGTGGGTCTACTATACATCAACTTGTGGGTCTACTATACATCAACTTGTGGGTCTACTATACATCAACTTGTGGGTCTACTATACATCAACTTGTGGGTCTACTATACATCAACTTGTGGGTCTACTATACATCAACTTGTGGGTCTACTATACATCAACTTGTGGGTCTACTATACATCAACTTGTGGGTCTACTATACATCAACTTGTGGGTCTACTATACATCAACTTGTGGGTCTACTATACATTTACGAATAGACTGATGTTATTTACACAATTATTACAATTATGCAGTAGTTTAAATAAGAGTAAATCTTTTATTTATTTTTTTGTGAATAAAAATTCAAAATGGAAAGTAAGTGTAATATAAGGGGGTCTGGAGACATGACTAATAAACAGAGAAACTGTTATTTTAGTGCCAGAATATCTGCATTGTTTATTCTGGCACCTATTTTGAAAATGACCTTTCTTGAATTTTGTGTGAAATTGGCCAAATTAGTAAATTCTGGTTACTTTACTGGGTATTTCAAATATGTAAAATGGCGGTTTCTTGTACTCAGTCGATAGCACAAAAGGACTTCTAGCGAAATAGCTATGAGTTTGGTTGACTGGAAAAATGGAATTCGGCCCAAAACAGGGCTCAAAGTGGACGAAATCGCCGATGCGTAAATATCGCCGAGACCGCCACTAGCGTGAGCGTAATTCCGTAAGTTTTCCATCAAATTTCATACTTTTAGTTTCATTCCCTTCGGAAAAAGATTCTCTTTAATTTCACAAGATTTTTTTTTCCTTTTTTTTTCAAAATTCTTGTGGGAAAAGTTAATTAAAGAGATCAAAACATTGGGCAAATAAATGTAAAAATTTGTTGACAGAGATAATAAAAGCCTTGAATTGGTTGCAGAAGAAACTGTGAATAAGGTTAATTTAGAATTATATTTGGAATCATTAGAAAATATATATGAGTCATATAAATTGTGTTATAAAGAATATGAAGGAGATCTGCTGGTGAATTATACAGATGATAATGAGAAGGAATTATTAATTAATCACTATCATAAATTGGAAGATAAATACTATCATGTAAAAGAGAGATATTAAATAAATTAAAATGTGTAAATACTGCCATTGAGCAATCTAGTAATAAATGCCAGATCTTTGCACAATCTTCCAGGACATTGTCTACGTATATTTAATCCAGGAGACAACTGGGAGGAATTCTGGCCAGTATTTAAGGTTACTGTACGTGTGAGGAATGACCTTGCAGATAATAACAAATTATTTTACATCAAAGGGCAGGTAAAAGGTGATGCCCACCTCTTAATACATGGTTTTCCAAATGTTGATCATAGTTACACAGAAGCAGTTGACTTGTAATAGGTGACCTATGGTAATAGGGAGCAAAGTAGGTTGGACGTAGTAAATATTGTGATAAATTTAAGAACTCCAGAACACAATTACCATAATTTGCAACAATTTAGGGTCAAATTAGAAAGCACTCTTAAGTCCCTGAGTAATAGGTTTGATATGGGGGAATCAGACTGGATATTATGTGCTGTCTTACAAAATAAATTGACCAGCAAGACTGTAGAGTGGTTGTCTAATGAATACCACAAGGGCTATTTTGCTCTGGGGAAAATAAGATTAGGTCTACAAGGATTAATTGTTCAATTACAGACCAGCCAACCAAATAATACTAAGAATGTAACACATGATGACTGTAATGTATCTGTCAGGTCTCACAAATGGAAAAAATATCCTAATGTTAATTCTCATCATAATTCAACCCATAAAAAGGGTTGCATAGGCTCATATCAAGTGTCAGAAATCAAAAATAATGGTTCTCCACATCAAATTAAGAGGAATAAGTACCTTAATAAGAGTGGCCTAGTTAATAATGGACAAGTCAAGCAAAAGTGGGATTGTCTTTTTTTGCATAATATGTTTCAAATAGCTATAATTTGCTTTAGAAACGTCGTATTACATTGGGATTTTCACCAAAATGTTGCCAGATTCTTAAACTATTATTATGTGAACAAAACTCATTTTCAATATTTTTCGATTTATTTTTTCGTTCCGCGCGGAACGAAAAATTAGAAGAACTTGACAGATGCATCAGATGTTTAGGCAGTCATAATGTAAAGGATTCTTATGACAACCTGAATAATTTCTATCAATGCCATACATGAAGGCATCATGTAGTAATGTGTAAGGGTTTGTATAATAATAATGATGATGATAATAATAGTAATAATAATGTTGATAACCCTGTCACAACAGTTACTAATGTAAAAATTGCAGCTAATGTTAATGATGATGGCATAGCTGAAGTAGTCTTACCCATGGTGAATGTAAAAATTCAGGATTAAAGTCGTAAATAAAAAAGTGTAACTGCATTACTGGACCAGGGATCACAACACACTTTCATAAAACGTAGTTGTCTTAATGACATGAAAATGTAAAAAGGGGATCCAACAAATTTAATATTATGTGTTTTCCTGTCAGACAAAAGGGCCCAGTTATACGACATTGTTTATGTAAATGTCAGCCTGGATAATGAGAGAAAACTTATCAATGCAGTTATAGTAGATAGTCTCCCACAGAAAATCTCTACAATAGGGCTTAGTGAAGTTACAAAAAGGCTTTCACAAAAGGGTATAGATTTAGCACCTTGTGTAAATAATGACTCTGTGGGGCCAATAAATACTTTAATAGGTAGTGATTATAATGCTTCATTTGTGAAGGGTATGGTAAGGAAATATGGTGTCACTCTCTTAAAAACAGCAAGAGGCCATGTAATGTATGGTAGGCTTCCCCATTGTAATAATGAATTACTAGAGGAAACAATAAACACAGTCACTCATGAAAGAGCGCCCCAGTATAAATATATTCTTCTAGAGGATAATGTTGAGCCAGTGTATAAATTGTGGGAACTGGACAGTATCGGAATCAATGTAAATGAAGAAAGTCTAGATGATTCCTTTACTCAGGATCAATACCTGAAAAATGTTAAATATGAATCAGGACAATACTGGGTGCGACTCCCATGGAAGCTGAATCATCCAGAATTACCTACAAATTACAGAATGGCCTATGGACCACTAAAGGCTCAGTTCTAGGAATTCAGTAAGACACCAGAATTATTGACTGCATATAATGATATAATTAATGATCACTTAAAGAATAAATTCATAGAGGAGGTACCTCCTGAGCAGGCAAAAATTTATGGTCATTACTTTCCACACCATGGAGTTAAGGACTCTATAACTACTCCCCTAAGAATGTTTTTAACTGTAGTGCTAGTAGTAAAAATGTACCAAGTTTAATGATTGTTTAATGACAGGTCCGTCGTTGACGGAAAAATTAGGAGACATTGTTAACTTTCATGGTTAAGAATTATGCGTTTACGGCAGACATAAATAAAGCTTTCCTTCGAGTGGGTTTGGAAGAGGCTGACCGGGATTGTACCTTTTCTTGTGGCCTCAGAATCCTAGTGAACCACTTAGCACTCTGCAAACTTTTCGCTTTATGAGTGTATTATGGTGCTACATCCAGTCTGTTCCTGATTTAGGCGACGATAAATGCCCACCATAAAAGTACAGGTAGTTCATTGAGTGATGTAATGAGTAAACAATTTTATGTGGACAGTTTCCTGGGTGTGACGTCAACTGAAGAGGACATGTGAAGAGGCTAATAAAATAATGTAAACTGCCAATATGTCTCTGAGGGAATGGAATAGCAATTCGTCCAAATTAAAGGACAAAATAAATAAAGATTACCCTGGAGTTGAAGTACCTAAATGTAGCAATGTATTGGGATTAACTTGGGATACTGAGAGAGATTTGTTATTGTTAATGCCTAATATTTACAGTATGCCCAATAAATTAACCAAGAGAGTCTTGCTGGTAGACATTTACAAATGCTTCGACCCACTAGGCTTAGTGTCGCCCCTTACAATAAGAGGGAAATTGTTAATACAAGAAGCATGAAAGATTAAGTGTGCTTGGGATGACACCCTACCTGAGGAATTTGTTAAAATGTGGGAAGAATTAATAGGTGATTATGTACAAATACCAATGTTGGAGTTCCCACCTAATGTGGCCAGTCAAGATGGGAAAATTGTATTACACATTTTTTGCGATGCTTCAAAATTGGCATATAGAGCAGTCGCTTATATTCAATGTAATAATGCTATTTCTCTTGTTAAGTAAGTATGTAAGTTTATTCAGGTATACACAAATACATTAAGTCTAAGGCTAAAGTGGCTCCAATTAAATCACGTACCTTACCTCTGTTGGAATTAACAGCCGTTTGTGTAGGTGTCTAATTAGCTAATTATATAAGAAATAAATTGCAGGAGATAAATATTAGCAACACCGAAATTTGGTCTGATAGTGAGGTGTCCTTACAGTGGATTCGTAATGGCAACAGTAAGATTGTGTACGTACAAAACAGAGTCGCTAAAATTAATCAGATGCAAGAGAAATATAATAGTTTGGGTCAACATATGTTAACCTTTAATCACATACCTGGTGACGAGAATCCGGCTGACTTCTTGTCCCGAGGTTTGACTTATGATAAATTTGTGAATCTTTTATCATGGTTTAGAGGACCGAGCTGGTTGGGAAATAAAGTTAATTGGTCTGTAAAAAAGGTGCATATTGCTCCTGTTGAAATTACTGTGACCACCGCTCCAATAAATTGTCCCTCTTTAGCAATTGATATCAATAGGTATTCTTCCTTATCCAAACTGATTAATGTATCAAAGTTAGTTTTTAAATTTATGAACAAAATAAATATCGCACATAATTTTCCACATCCTCTGAAATACTGATTGCAGAGGTGCAACAAGAAACCTATGGAGATTAAATTAAATTAATAACGGAAGGAAAAAATGTATAGGGTTCAAAAGTGGATAAATTGGGGCTGTATTTAGAGGATGATGTAATTAGGTACAGAGGTAGGTTACAAAATGCTGAATTGGGTGAATATTACTACCCAAAAACCATCATCTGACAACTTTGATTGTTTTAAATGCCCATAAAAATGTAATGCATGGTGGGGTACAAGATACCTTAAATTGTATTAGGGAAACTTTCTGGATTCCACAAGGACGACAAAGTGCGAAAAGGGTTATTAAATCTTGTGTAATATGTCGCCCTGTGGATGCCAGAACCTATATGTACCCAGGTCCTCCACCATTGCCAAGGGAACGTGTACAATTGTTAAAGCCATTTGATGTAACAGGTGTGGACTATAGTGGTCCAATAATTTTAACGGGTACTTCAGATGGTGTTCCCTTGAAAGTGTGTTTATTTACTTGTACCGCTACAAGGGTAGTTCATTTAGGAGTGGCTCAGGACTTGTCTGCAGAACAGTTCATACAACTGTTCCGGAAGTTTGCAGCTAGGAGATCCTGTCCGAGACTGATGATTTCGAATAACGCCAGTAATTTTTGTAGCGGGGGCTCAACATTTGATGGAATTAAACAAGAGTAATGATGTGCAATCTCTGTCAACCCAGCGAGGGTGTAGTTGGAAATTTATTACTCCCAGAGCCCTTGGCAAGGAGGGTTTTACTAATAAATGAAAGGAACAGTAATAAGGTGTCTCCGTAAAGTGCTACACAGGAAAAGAATTAATTTGGAGGAATTCCGTACAGTGTTGTTGGAGGCGGAAAATCGGATAAATAATCGCCCCCTCTCATACATAAGTGATACTCCTGATGCAGACATATTAACACCTTCCCACTTAATATGTGGACAGAAATTGGAAGCTGCACCTATCTATAGAGGTAATCCTAAGGAAATTGATAAAAATTACAATAATGTAGCAGTGTTAAGTGATAAATTTAAAATGTTAAATAAAGTAATTAATCATTGGTCTAATGTGTGGCATAAAGTGTATTTTCTTACACTACGTGAACACTTTTATGGTGCGTCAGAGGCGGTAAATCGACAGAACATTCAACCAGGTGACATTGTGTTGATTGATACTGAGCAACATCGAACATTGTGCCCCTGGGCAAGGTCTTAACTTTATACCCAGAAGCCCAAGGTATTGTCAGGAATGTCAAAGTGTTGTGTCGTGGTCAGGAAAGTTTACGTACCATTAATAAATTAATTCCTTGGAATTAAATGGGGTTCGATCAAATGTAAATGAAAATCTAAGGGAAAGTGACAAGAGTGATATTGAAGATAGCGCTGACCAAGTGATGCAAGAAGAAGAAATGGTAATCAGGCCTACTGAGAGAACAGCAACTCAAGCTTGAACTGGCTCAAATCGTCTTCTAGAGGAAGGAGCAATTTAAGTCGTTTATCAACGAACTCCGCCCGGCCGCAGTGTGAAAAATTTAATGCAATTTTCTCAAATTTATATTATATAAATTTTATAATGTAAATGTTCATAATTAGAGTATCCCTGTTGGGTTAACATAATTGGGAGTGAAAAATGAACGAACTGGGAGGCTCTCTGCGCTTGGGGTGAGGTGAAGGCGTGGGGGAGGACGCTAGTGTGGATTTTGAATGACGTGGGTGGTTGGTCAAAATGTGACCAAGAATTTGGCGTTTCAGAGACCTAAGGAATAATACTGGCCCCACTTCATAATAGGAAGTGTAGTAACTGTTCCTGGTGTATAATATGGGACAGGAAGTTAACGAAACTACCATAACTGGGTGTTGAGAAGAAACATAGTGTGGGACACCAACCGGGAGTGACGCCGCCTGTGAGAGAGTGTACTTTGGGGAGAATACCCGCCTGTTTAATCCCACCTCATCGAGGTCAAATTATAGTGAATCGACCTCAAAATGAGCGGAAACTAATGTGATATTATGTAGCACTGCGAACTGTGGAGAAATCAGTGATATTAACGCTAAACCAAAGGGAGAAATGAAGTAATAAGTGTCGCCATATTCCGGTGTGACCGCATGTTCATCTGGCGACCCATTTACGATGTCCAAGGAAGTTTAATGTACTCCACCTATTGACTCGGATTAAAGTAAATCGGAAATAACGTCCTGCTGGAACTGCTTTCACATTAACTTAGCAGGACTCCGAGATGGGATAGGGAAGATAAGGAATGCTGCCTTCACACCCCGGATAGGGAAGATAAGGAATGCTGCCTTCACACCCCGGATAGGGAAGATAAGGAATGCTGCCTTCACACCCCGGATAGGGAAGATAAGGAATGCTGCCTTCACACCCACAGCTAAGTAACCCTTTTTGTTATTACAAGCTAGCTGGCTAGTTCAGGTTTGTTATAATGAGATAGGCATTGTGGGTGTTTCAACTGCATCAAGTGACCACCAGTGAAAATTTGGTAAGTAATGATTGTAAATATAATCCCATTTATTATAGTGTTTACCTGTGTATCCCCCCTTTCCCAATCAGTCAAATTTATCCATACAGTCCACTATCAATTTCAATACCATAATTATTGGTGTTGTTTAACACTAATATTATAATTATGGTCCAGGTTGGATGTGTGCAGAGTATCATGGTCCGCAGGGAGACACTCTCCTTGCGACCAGGAGTGCCTCAAAAATTATTTCCCACATACCTCAGAGGTGCAACAAATGTAATTAATGTAAGGTTGTTACCTTCTAATCAAAAATTATTTGCATGAATGTTAGGGTGAGGTTCATGCAGGTAATTTATTTCCACAGAGAATTTGGAGTGTGGAGATACTAAAATATTTTTTTTTTTTTATTAAAATAAACCAGTACAAACAATGCATATAAACAATATGCTAATCATGTGTAGACTACACGGCTACATCCACTGACAATCCACACCTATGCGACAACATAACACATAGGCATCCACCAGTTATTAATCTGCCTATAACAGATAGCACCTAATTATGACACCTCTTAAACAACAATACAAGCACCCATAACATCACCACATGTCAACAACCACCACCCAAATCCCCTATAAAAGATCTCATGCCAATCTTTCAAGATCCCTCCTCGCACTATATCATATTCTTTTCATATTCCATGAAAACACACCAGTACAAAACAATGCATATCAACACTATGCTGGATATGTGTAGACTACACGTCAACATCCACTTACAATAACCATCTATATATACATACCTGACCACATCTTATACAATATACATGAACAACAGATTATAGCGAATCATATACATTGTAAATCAGAACACATAAGGTGTAATCGTATAAAACATTTTGCTAAATAACATAACTACCAAAACATACCACAACATTGATACAGTAATACATATATCCCATAATTTCATAACTACTCTGTATACTGGTATCCTCACCATGAGGACCGTACATGGTCGTATCCCATCATACCATCCAATAGACTCCAAACAGACCTCACACTCGTACATGAACAGTATGGAGTAACCAATACATGAATAATATGTAACGTCACTAGACAAAAATTTGGTGACTGCTCTTAAGCCACCACATACAACATTCATTTACTCTAACAGAATATGACAACATACTATCAGTTCATACAACCACAAAATATAGAAAAAACACCGCACCATAATAGGCAAACCTTCACAAATCCCCTGAACCCATATTAACCGTATGTCGATGTCACAGTATCAACCAGTCTATGCAACCTATACTTCATTAATCTACCTTACGTCAGCCGTCACCCACTCATGCAAAATTACACTCTACCGTCCCCTCTACTACTGTCCCTCCCAAAAAACTAAGCATTAAACTATTCATTACACCCCACCCCACCCACACTAACCCACATAACTTTCTAACCTAATACCTAATAAACACCCCCCAAATGCCGATGTCAAGCCCCCTTACAATCTACACACCTACGCCCCCAACAGGTCTCTTAACGACATATCTCTGTATAACTCCGAAAAAAACCGCTCGTATCTACCTCCATACACACACCTATCTCGATTCCTAGTACTAGCTATCATACTCCCAGCCAGCGCCGCAATACGCTCCATCCCAACTGTGGTTTTCATTCTCCATGAAACACACACAAAATTAACCATTATATGCAACAGGCCCCACCTCACCTGCGAACTCATACCACCTATATCCAAACTAATCGCCCTCAACACAGACACCCCCCACCACCCAATTTCCTCAAAACCCTACCCATCCATTCCCTTACTGAACACAAATACTCACAAAAATAAATAACATGCAAACCAGTCTCCTGCTGTCCACACCTCTCACAACCCCCATCCCTCACTATACCCATCCTGAACAAAACCTCCTTCGAGGTCACCACCCCATGTAAGAATCTATACATCAATTCCCTACTCCTAGCCTTTAGCAACAGGTCCTTTAACCCCTTCCAAATATTACACCAGTCATAAATAGGATATTCCCCTACACCTTCCACCACACATTCACCCCACCCCAATATTTCCAACTTCCCTGACTTCAAGGTATGCGCTTTTTCAACCACCATCATATTCCTCAATAGGTTCCAACACTTTTCCAACATTCTCCCACTCCACCACCTACCTACTTCTTCCGCAATCATACTCTCCCTACCCTCCACTACCCCACGCCATCGAATAATACACCTTTTCATATACATATCACCCTCCGCTCTAGTGCTATCAACCCCAATCCTCCTTTCCCTACCCTATTGCAAACTACCTCCTTTCTCACCCAAGGTTTCCCGTACGCCCATATATAACGCACAACCCTACTCTCCAGCTCCCTAACATCCTCCAGCCGTAACAGATAAACAACATTCACATGCCAAATCTTACTCTATATTAACATATTCACAGCAATTACTCTCTAATGCAAAGTTAAATCCCATGGTCTCCAACCCTTCATCCTATCAATCGCCTTCCTCACCACCCCTCCAGAATTCACCCCACACGCCACTACTTCATCCCTCATATATAATATGCCACAAATCTTAACGCTATCGACTGTTACCCACCCATAGCTCTCCTCAAGCTTCTCCCCTACCCAATTACCTATCTCCAATAAATGAGTCTTAGCCCCATTTACTCTACCTGGAGTCTACCTGGAGAGAATTCCAGGGGTCAACGCCCCCGCAACTCTGTCCGTGACCAGGCCTCCGGTTGGACCAGATCCTGATCAACCAGGCTGTTACTGCTGGCCGCAAGCAGTCCAACGTACGAACCACAGCCCGGCTGGTCAGGTACCGACTTTAGGTGCCTGTCCAGTGCCTGCTTGAAGACAGCCAGGGGCTTGTTGGTAATCCCCCTGATGTATGCTGGGAGGCAGTTGAACAATCTTGGGCCCCTGACACTTATTGTGTTGTCCCTCAACGTGCTAGTGGCACCCCTGCTCTTCATTGGGGGGATGTTACATCGCCTTCCGAGTCTTTTGCTTTCGTAGGGAGTGATTTTTGTGTACAAGTTTGGTACTAAGCCCTCGAGAATTTTCCATGTGTATATAATAATGTATCTCTCCCGCCTGCATTCTAGAGAGTACAGGTTTAGGAACTTCAAGCGTTCCCAGTAGTTGAGGTGGTTTATCGCACTTATGCGTGCGGTGAAGGTTCTCTGCACATTTTCAAGGTCAGCAATTTCACCCGCCTTGAAAGGTGCCGTTAGTGTGCAGCAATATTCTAGCCTAGATAGAACAAGCGATCTGTAAAGTGTCAACATGGGCTTGGCATCCCTGGTTTTGAAGGTTCTCATTATCCATCCTGTCATTTTTCGAGCAGATGCAATTGCTACTTTGTTATGGTCCTTGAAGGTGAGATCCTCTGACATGATCACTCCCAGGTCTTTGACATTAGTTTTTCGCTCTATTGTGTGGTTGGAATTAGTTTTGTACTCCGAAGAGATTTTAATTTCTTCACGTTTTCCGTATCTGAGTAATTGAAATTTCTCATCATTGAACTTCATATTGTTTTCTGCAGCCCATTTAAAGATTTGGTTTATGCCATCCCAGTTGCTCTACAAAAATCCTCAATTAAGCTTCCCACATATACCAAACCTGCCTCACTACCCACAAGCACAGTCTTATCATCCACATAACCTACAATTCCCACATACCCTCCCACACCCAACCCTCCCTCCTCCACGCCCACCCCTTCCATCCCCACTCCTCCTTCCCTCACTCCCTCTCACCATCCTGTAAAAAGGGTCCTGCATACATGTAAATAAACACTGTGAGAGAAGGCAGCCCTGCCGAATACCCTTCCCCATCAGTACTCTCGCCCCAATCCTACCATTCACCTGCACCCTCATACACGCCTTGTCATACACAGTCCGGACCCACCCCACCACCTCCTCTCCAAACCCCTGCATCCGCATTATCTCGTAAAGCACCTCCCTCTCCACACTATCATACGCCCTCCTCCAATCAATAGCTAACACACTGCCACCAGCACTACTTCTAATAAGCTCCTTTATCCTCTCATGACCCTCTGTCATGCACCTCCCCAGTATCCCACACTGTCCCTTCTCTATCACTCTACTTAATACCCTCTTAAACCTATTTCCCAAAACCTTCGCAAAAATCTTGTAGTCAGCATTCATCATTGCCAAAGGTCTATAATCACTCATCTTAACACCATTACCTCCTTTCTTAACCAGCACCACCACACCCATAAACTATTCATCACCCATACGTCTCTGTTCCTTCATGGCGTTAAACAGCAACACCAAACACTCCCGCAACACATTCCAGTACACCCTATAAAATTCATTAACTATTCCATCAATACCCGGCACCTTACCCTTACTCAGCCCGTTCACCGCCTCCCATACCTCAGCCTCCCCAATTGTACCCTCCATACCCTCCCTATCACTCTCCCCCACCACCATACCTATGCCCTCCATAAGCAGACACCTCTCCCTCATGCTCACTCCCTCACTCCTCCAATACCTCCCAAACCATTTATCCATATATACGCCTATCGCCTCCGTTGTCCGTAACCTCTGTCCCGGCACATAACTCTCAAAAGACTCTTCCACTTCTAAACTACTAACAAACATACCTTCCCTACATTTCCTACACCTACCCAGAACATATTTTGAGGGTTTGTCACCCCATAACACATCCTCCACACCTGCCCTTAACCTATAGGCATCAAACCTTTCATTCCTTAATTCCCTTAACCTGTTCTG
Organism: Cherax destructor; assembly: GCA_009830355.1. NCBI lineage: Eukaryota > Metazoa > Arthropoda > Malacostraca > Decapoda > Parastacidae > Cherax > Cherax destructor. Next base: position 15,780 of record WNWK01034808.1, read on the forward strand.
CAATTCTCTTACCTCACGTTCCATATGAGGACCATTCCTCTCGTAACACCTAGCCAGCAATCCCTCTATATAATTTTGCAACCAATACAACCATCCCTGTTCCTCTCTACTCATTGCGATAAAAAAAAATTTAATGCCCACCTTCGCCACTGTTTCCCACCACTCAATGATACACCACCCTCCCTCTATCCTAACCTTACCCTCCCTCCACAACTGACTCCACCACCGCACAAAAGCCTCTTGCTTGTCCACCCCAATCAATAACTTTGCATTCAACTTCCAGTAACCCCTATGCCATTTAACCGCACCCACCCAATTCGCATCCACAAATACACCTCTGTGACCAGAAAATCCAACATCAATCATTTGTACAGAATCAACCGTCACCAAATCCGAAACATATGTCCTATCTAACCGCGCCGCATATTCCTTATGAAGATACGTATAATGCACTCTCTCCCGACCATCCACCACATCCTTTAATCCTACACAATTGAACACATCCCTCAATGATTCAAGCACACATCCCGCACCATTTGGCTCCACATCCTTATGCCGAATAACACAGTTCCAATCCCCACCAACTATCGTTACACCTGGCAGACCACCCAAAGCATACAACAAGTACTCATTAACAAAATCATTCTTCACCCTCCTGGAAAATTCTGCCGGCATGTAAACACCCACAAAACATACTCTAATACCACTCCATTCACCATCCACTCTCACTATCCTTCCCTCACCACACTCCTCCCACACTAACAAATGAAAAAGGCTTGACATCTTTATCACAACCCCCCCCCCTTTCAACCTACATGACGATCCTGCATATACATCAAACCCCTCCAACCGCAGGTCCCTGCCAATCCTATAATTATGTTCTTGCAAAAAACCAACCTCAACACCATATCGCCTCAACGTCACCTCAACCCACTTCCTCTTTACTTCCGCCCTTAAACCGTTCACATTTAATGTTACACACCTGAAAACGGCAATGAAGGTTTACCTCTCGACCTTACTGGATGCTTCCTCTCCATGGGCCCCGAACCCTCTACCTTAATAACACTTTTCCCACCCTTTGGCCCCTCTTTGAATTTAAATCCACCCTTACCCCTCTTCGACACATCCACTAAGGTCTTCTTACAGGTTCTTTGTGCCGGTGTCAATATATCCTCACTGTCCGACGACGTCACAGATCTTTTCCTAGATTCACCCACCACTTCCATACCAGGACTACAGTCCATGTCATGCACCTCCACACTCACAACCTCACATAATAAACCATTCTCACCCTCTTTATCCACTTCCACAGACCTCTCAACAACAACATCTCCCTCCACATCAGGTTTCATACTCAACACAGGTAATGTCGCAGCTATTATATCCTCCAACACACCATCCAAGGAGATAGGTGGGCTGACCTCTGCGACTCCCCTCTCCCCCACATCCTCAAGGTCGCATACCTCTGACACCACAGGAGGGAGAGTAGCACACGCTCCCCCACTGCTCTCCACAATTTCACTCCACAATTTAGAGGAAGCTTCCTGCGCGACCGTCTGTGCTTTCACCCCATCCACCATCCTAGAAAGTTCCTGTTGCTGAACCACATGTCCTTGCTACTCCCTCTTAGGACAATTAACAGCCATATGCCCACAGGCACCACAAACTCTACATGTCCATTGCTGACCCATATAGGTCACATAAACCTGTGCCTTGAAGCCTGGCATCAGATAGTAAGACGGTATGGGCCGTCGTAGTGACATCTTTAAAGAGAAAGACCCTTCCATTAGTCCTTCAAGGGGGCCCGTTTGCCACCTACCCACAACAGCAGAATGCACAGTCCCATACTCCCTGAAGACAGCCGTCAGATCTGTGGCATCCGCCTCGAAGGGTACATTTTGCACCCTCACCCAAGTGTAGGACCGGGAGACATCCCTCAACCTCACCTCCAAACTTGAATTCACGATACACACACGGTCTTGATATTCATCCACCAGCCGCTCGTACCAGTGGGCCGACGCCAACTTAACGAATACCCGGCTCATACCTTTGATGGCCACACCATACAAATCCTCAATGTCCAGCTGGAAAACATCCTGTAGCACCATAGGCGAAACAGTGGCCGCCGTGCTTGGGCTTATCACTCCTTTCACGATCTCCAGACAGATCGTATTCACCCGTCTTCTATCTGCAGCTGCCATATTGGTGTAAACAAAGTTTTGCGCTGTCACCACCAGGAGGCAGAGCGCCAACACCCGCCCAGTATGACTGCTGGACAGCGAATGTACTAAAAGAATTAGTGAGAGGGCTGAAGAGGGGTTGTTGAGGTTGTATGGTCATTTAGAGAGAATGGATCAAAGTAGAATGACTTGGAGAGCGTATAAATTTGTAGGGGAAGGAAGGCAGGGAAGGGGTCATCCTCAAAAAGGATGGAGGGAGGGGGTAAAGGTGATTTAGTGAGCGGGGGGCTTGGACTTCCAGCAAGCGTGCATGAGAGTGTTAGATAGGAGTGAATGGAGACGAATGGTTTTTGGGACCTGACGAGCTGTTGGAGTGTGAGCAGGGTAACATTTTTTGAAGAGATTCAGGGAAACTGGTTAGTTGGACTTGAGTCCTGGAAATGGGAAGTACAATGCCTGCACTTTAAAGGAGGGGTTTGGGAATTTGGCAGTTTGGAGGGATTTCTAAACTGTCGTATCTGAGTGCCTCTGCAAAGACTGATTATGTAAGAGTGTGGTGAAAGTGTTGAATGATGATGAAAGTATTTTCTTTTCTTTCTGGGGATTTGCTTTCTTTTTGGGTCACCCTGCCTCGGTGAGAGACGGTCGTCGTGTTAAGAAAAAAATATACATAAGTGAGAGGGGTTGGATTTGAGTCGGACTAGGACGTTAGTTAATAGGATTATCGATCTTATTTTTCTTTTTATCATTGATGATGGGTTGGGCGAATATTTTTGTTAGTGGCTTTGTATTTGACAAGGACCTGCCAAGTATAGGCCAGTTGGGCTGCTGCAGTGTTTCTCCTTAAGTTATTACATTCTTACGACATCCTTCCAAGAGTGAACTCGTAATAATGGATTCAAATTGGATAATTTTAGATTTAGGAAAGTATTGGTATAGACTTAGGGAAAACCTGTTTAATCTCGACCGGTGTTATTTAACTAATAATTTTATTGACGGTGGTCATATGGTAGTGAAGGGATATGCATTTTGACGTTTTTCTTAATGTATAATGTGATCAGAGTATATACGTATATTCCCAGATAGAAATTATGTCAAGAATAATAAGAAATGGTGTGACAGAAGACTAAGTCTCAGGAGAGAGAAGCAACACTGTATAACCCTAGCGGGTTAGCACTTCATTTTTATTGTAATAATAATTAAGAGAGAAAAGAGGAATTTATATGCACATTGAAAGAGGATAGGATAACCTTATAGACCAATACGTTCATTTTAAAAGAGAAATAAAAAGGGGATTAAAAAGGCTAAATAGAACCATGAAATTAAGGTTGCTAATGAATCAAAGACTAATCCAAAAGATTCTTTCAAGTGTACAAGATGAAGGTCAGGGAAAAAGCAGAACCTCTCGAAATTTGGGATGGACAGCTGTCTGATAATGAAGAGGTCTTTACACAAGAAGACTTAAAGATATAAATGATATCCCAGGAATTAACAATTATTTTTTCCCGAAGAAAACAAATTAAGTAATATTACTGTCACGAGAGACATTGTTTTCAGTGAGACAGATAAACTGAAACAAAATAAGTCCCCTGTACCTAATGAAATATTTTCCAGGTTAATTAAAGAATGCAAGTTGGAACTTAGTTAACTATTTAGGAGCGTGTTTAATGCGTCCATCCAAACTGGTGTTGTACCAGAGATGTGGAGGAAGGCTAATGTAGTTCCCATATTTAAATCAGGGGATAAGTTCATTCCATCAAATTTTTGTCCAATAAGCCTGACGTCTATAGTAGGCAAATTATAAGAATCAATTATAGCTGATATTATTAGAAGTCACCTTGACGAACATAATTTTATTAAGGAGACTCGGCATGGTGTCACGCAAGGTCGTTCCTGCCTGACAAATTTACTGACGTTCTTCAATAAAACATTTGAGACAGTAGACAACGTTAAAGGCTATGATATTTAGAATTTCATTAAAGCCTTCGATAGAAGTGGCTTCTATACTATCCATGCTAGAATCTTAACTCCTATACCATGAGCTGCCACTTTTCTTAAGTCTTTTGTGAGGTACTCTATCGAAGGCTTTACTGAAATCTAAATATCATAGTATTTATCGTTGTCTTTATCGTTGATTTACTCTTCTATCCATCCATTATTCTTATTTGACCTAGTTTCTGTGAATATATATATACTCTGAGCACATTATACATTATTAGATAAATAACCCCAGTCGAGATTAAACAGGTTTTCTC
>WNWK01034809.1:0-20214 GCA_009830355.1 Cherax destructor
CTAATTTCCTTGAATCACATCTACCTTTTACTCCCACTTTAGCTACAACTAAAAGTGATCTGATATATCTGTGGCCCCTCTATAAACATGTACATCCTGAAGTCTACTCAATAGTCTTTTATCTACCAATACGTAGTCCAACAAACTACTGTCATTACGCCCTACATCATATCTTGTATACTTATTTATCCTCTTTTTCTTAAAATATGTATTACCTATAACTAAACCCTTTCTATTCAAAGTTCAATCAAAGGGCTCCCATTATCATTTTTATCATTTACACCTGGCACCCCAAACTTACCTACCACACCCTCTCTACATGTTTCTCCTACTTTAGCATTTAGGTCCCTGTACCACAATTACTCTGTTACTTGGTTCAAAAGAACCTATACATTCGCTTAACATCTCCCAAAATCTCTCTCTCCTCTACACTCCTCTCTCTCCAGGTGCATACACGCTTATTATGACCCACTTTTCGCATCTGACCCTTATTTTAATCCACATAATCCTTGAATTTACACATTTATATTCCCTCTTCTCCTTCCATAACTGATCCTTCAACATTATTGCTACCCTTCCTTAGCTCTAACTCTCTCAGATACTCCTGACTTAATCCCATTTATTTCTCCCCACTGAAACTCGCCTACCCCCTTCAGGTTTGTTTCGCTTAGGGCCAGGACATCCAACTTCTTTTCATTTATAACATCAGCAATCATCTCTTTCTTATCATCCACACTACATCCACGCACATTCAGACATCCCAGTTTTATATTTTTTTAAATTGATAATAATTATTGATTCATAATAATAATAATATTAAATTTAATAATTATTCTGTTTCATTGTAACATAACTATTAGCATCGCATTACCTGAATTTAACTATACAAACCTGCTACACCGGCGTCCACAACACCACTAAGAATGTTGAAAATGTTATGTAAATACCAAGACGTTGATGAGGAAGACTCATGTGACGACTGTTACACATGTCTCTCACCAGTAAGAATGTAAAACACCAAGGAACTGTTTACCTGGAGTTTACCTGGAGAGGGTTTCGGGGGTCAACACCCCCGCGACTCGGTCTGATACCAGGCCTCATGATGGATCAGGGTCTGGTCAACCAGGCTGTTACTGCTGGCTGCACGCAAACTGACATACGAACCACAGCCTGGTTGGTCAGGTACTGACTTTAGGTGCCTGTCCAGTGCCTTCTTGAAGACAGCCAGGGGTCTATTGGCAATCCCCCTTATGTATGCTGGGAGGCAGTTGAACAGTCTTGGGCCCCGGACACTTATTGTGTTGTCTCTCAGTGTACTCGTGGTGCCGCTGCTTTTCAATGGGAGAATATTGCATCTCCTGCTGAGACTTTTGCTTTCATATGGAGAGATTTTTTTGGTGCAAGTTTGGTACTAATCCCTCTAGAATTTTCCAAGTGTATATTATCATATATCTCTCTCGCCTGCGCTCCAAGGAATACAGATCAAGGATCTTCAACCGTTCCCAGTAATTTAGGTGTCTTATCGTACTTATGTGTGCCGTGAAAATTCTTTGTACACTCTCCAGGTCAGCAATGTCGCCTGCCTTGAAGGGGGCCGTTAGTGTACAGCAATATTCCAGCCCAGAGAGAACAAGCGATTTGAAGAGAATCATCATGAGCTTGGCGTCCCTAGTTTTGAAAGTTCTCATTATCCATCCTATCATTTTCTTAGCAGATGCGGTAGATACATTGATGTGGTCTTTGAAGCTTCTGACATTATCACTCGAAGGTCCTTCACATTACTTTTTCGCTCTATTGTATGGTTAGAGTTTGTCGTATACCCTGATATATTTTTAATTTCCTCAAGTTTTTCATTTCTGAGTAGTTGATAGTTCTCCTCATTGAATTCCATATTGTTTTGAGTGGCCCATTTGATGATTTGGTTGATGTCCGCTTGGAGTCTTGCAGTGTCTTCGATGGAGGTCACTGCCATGGCAATCCGGGTGTCACCTGCAAAGGAAGGCTAGGAGCTATGGTTTACATCTCTGTCTATGTCTGTTACGGCCCCCTACCTAACAACGGTTTTTAGGTAGTTACCTTACCGGCCGCCAGTCAAGGGGGTTACGTCATCAGACCTGATGTTTGACTTCCGAGCCGGCTTGACTGACAGTGTCCACCAGACTAGTAGAGAGTGTCCACCTGACTCTCCTAGAGGGTGTCAACTATACTCTCACACTGGAGAGCGTTAACCGGACTCTCCACATACACTATTGTAGAGTGTCCTTCCGACTCTCCCTACACCATTGGAGAGTGCTCACCGGACTCTCTTCCCTACACCTTGGAGAGTGTACAGACTCTTCCTTGCACCTTGGAGAGTGTACACCAGACTCTCCAACTGGAGAGTGTCCTAGACTCCCAGAACTCCAACTGGAGAGTGTAAACTCTCCCAGATACTCCACTGGAGTGTTCGACAGATAGACCTTGAGAGTGACTCTTCATGCTGGTGACGGCCTTAGACTCCAACTACTGGCTTATTCACCAGACTGTACCTGAGACTGTGTACCGAGACTGGTATACCTGAAATATTGTACCTGAGACTGTGTACCCGGAGTTGTGAGACTGTACCTAAAAGTGTCACTGAGTTGTAGTGTCACTGGTGTTTACTCTGAGTGATTTCAGGCAGTGTGTGTTCATTGGTGTAGTGACAACTGGTGGCACGACACAAGTGGAATAGTCGTGTGATTTGGTGTCGGATGACGCGGTGTTAAGGTTTTTAGAGACGGAGTCGTGACACAGAGGACGTGTTGTGTAACACAGAGTGTCGTGTGACACGGAGAGAAGGCGTGTTGTGTAACACAGAGAGAAGGGTGTCTGATGACACGGAAGAGAATGCGTGTCATGGCTAGAGGATTGGTAGTGTCCTGTGTGACACGACGATGGCAGCGACGTTTGACACTGCACTGAATTTTTTATGATTGTTTTACTTGTGATTTTTTTACTACGTTTTAACTTGTTATAAATGTGTATAAAGAGATATATGTTTTTACACAAATTATAAGATTATATGTTTTTATTCAGAGTATATGTTTTTTATATTAATAATAATATAATAAATATTGAAAATCTGATAGTTTACTCAGTATCCCAAACAGTCGTTAATTACAAATGCTTATTATTTGTAATAATGTCAGATATGAGGATGAGGAATAGAATAGGAGCGAGTACTGTGCTTTGTGGAACAGAGCTTTTCACCGTAGTTGCCTCAGAGTTTACTCTGTTTACTATTACTCTTTGTGTTCTATTTGCCAGGAAGTTATAGATCCATCTACCAACTTTTCCTGTTATTCCTTTATCACGCATTTTGTGCTCTATTACACCATGGTCACACTTGTCGAAAGCTTTAGCAAAGTCAGTGTATACTACATCTGTATTTTGTTTATCATCAACAGCATCCAGGACCTTGTCATAGTGATCCAGTAGCTGGGAGAGGCAAAAGCGACCTGCTCTAACCCGTGTTGTCCTGGGTTGTGCAAGTGATGAGTATCTAGGTGGTTGGCGATCTTGCTTCTTAGAACCCTCTCAAAGATTTTTATGATATGGGATGTTAGTGCTATCGGTCTGTAGTTCTTTGCAATTGCTTTACTGCCACCTTTGTAGAGTGGGGCTATGTCTGTTGTTTTTAGTGAGTGTGGGATTACCCCTGTGTCCATGCTCCCTCTCCATAGAATGCTGAAGGCACGCAATTCTTGATGAACACGGAGTTCCAAGAGTCTGGGCCTGGGGCAGAGTGCATTGACATGTCATTTATTGCCTTTCCAAAGTCTTGTGGAGTTAGGATAATATCCGAGATTTTTGAGACGACCAAATTTTGGGTCTCGTTCATAAAGAATTCATTTGGATTGTCGACCCTTAGTCTGGGCAGCCTATATGTACGCGTATATCTAAGCTGAGTCGTATTGGGACTTTAGTATCTCACTCATTTCTTGGCTGTCATTTGTATATTTCCCATATCGCCTAAGCAGGGGCCCAATACTGGATGTTGTTTTCCCCATATGTTTGGCATAAGAGAAGAAGTATTTTGGGCTGTTTTTTACTTTCCTTTATGGCTTTTAGTTCTTCCTGCGATTCTTGTATCTTGTAAGATTCCTTTAGCTTAAGTTCTATATTTGCAATTTCATTGACCAGTGCCTCCCTTCGCATTTCAGATATATTGGTCCCTCTCAGCAGTTATGTGACTCTTTGCCTTCGTCTGTATAGGGAGCGTCTCTCTCTTTCTGGTTTACATCTTCTCATTCTTTTTCTTAATGGAATGTGTCTTGAGCAGATCTCAAGAACCACAGAGTTCATTTTTTCTAGGCAAAGGTTCGGATCCGTGTTTTTTAGGATATCTTCCCAGCTTGTTTCATTTAGGACATTTTTGACTTGATCCCATTGTATGTTTTTGTTATTGAAATAGAATTTTGTGAAGAAACCCTCATTTTGCTGGTCAGGGGCCCTGTGCATATATATCTGTACCTCTATTATGTTGTGATCTGAGTGTATTGTCCTTGATATGGTTATATTACGTATCAGATCGTCGTTGTTAGTGAAGATGAGGTCCAGCGTATTTTCTAGTCTTGTAGGCTCTAATATTTGCTGGTTTAAGGTGAATTTGGTGCAAGTAGTAAAATAACAGGTTCAGTACGAGTAAAGATGACTGCGTACTAAACGTTCAAAAGAAAACAGCATACAACACCAATATAAAAAAAAGGTCAAATTTGTTACAAAAAAAAAAAATAGAAATTTGAATATCTTTTATAGACATGATATTTTGAATTTATCAGTGTATCTGGCAGCTACCCCCAGCAATGTTGCTTTTCTAACCGCAGGAGAAACAGGTACTCTTGGTAAAGAAGCACTTAGTGAGAGTGTATCCTGGTGATGGTCACGCCGAACATTGTTACAAAGTTAATGTTCTGCAGCAGTGTTGGTGAAGAACATCATCAGGCAGAGAACAGTCGAAGGTGAAGGATGGCATCACCTGAACACTTTCCTAGAGCGTTGTAACTCAGCAAGACTCACTGTGTCTGCTCGTTTATTCTTGGTGCAGTGAGGGAGTCATTGATCAGTGTTGTTGTCTCTTATTGTGGGAGTCACTGACCAGTGTGCTTGTGTCTCTGAGAGTCATCGCCCAGTGTATTTCTGTCTTGTTGCCGGAGTAATTGACAAGTGTTATTGTAATTTATTGTGGGAGTCCTTAACCAGTATACTTGTACCTTGTGGGAGTCATTAAAGTGTGCTTGTGTTTTGTTGTGGGAGTCATTAACCGTACTTGTACTGTGTGGGAGTCATTAACCAGTTGCTTGTGTTTTGTTGTGGAGTCATTAACTGTATACTTGTACCTTGTGGGAGTCATTAACCGGTGTGTTTGTTTCTGAGAGTCACTGACCATTATACTTCTGTCTTGTTGTTGGAGTCATTAATCAGTGTAGTACTTATATCTTGTGGGAGACTTTTTCCAGTGTGCTTGTATCTTGTTATGGAAGGTATTAACTTGAGTTTGCTTTTTGTTGTGGTAGTCATCGACCGCTGTGTTTGTGTCTTATTTTGGAGCTTTTTGACCACAGTGTTTGTCTTGTGTGAATCATTGTATTACTGTGCTTTTGTCTTGAAGGAGTCATTGAACACTGGTTATTATTATTATTATTATTATTATTATTATTATTATTATTATTATCATGATAGTCATTCGAAGCGGTAAGCCCATTGTGATTATATGAGGGGAAATTAGGTCAAATTTCTTAAATCATGATGCTGTTACCTGCATCTTGGTCTGTCCCTTGAGGGATTCTTTCTTCATTTCTAGATCTGAGTGTATACAACTTAAATCTTTTATTTCTAAATTTGCCTTTGTTTAATATCCTTAACACCAATTGTATATCACCTTTATTCATACCTGTCTGCAATTTGTGCAACTCAAGCAAGGTCTCGGTCAGATGACCAAAAGCTTCAGTGGCGGGTCATCATGCGACTAAGACCAGCGTCAGGAAACACTTGTCCTGACAAATCTTACTTAACCTAATGAAGGTTAAGTAAGTGCACACACACACAAGCACACACAGGCACACACACACCACACACAACACACACGTGGCCTGATGGCTAAAGCCTCCTTCACGAAGGGCCGGGTTCGATTCCCGGCGGGAAACCTTTCAAGTGTTTCTTACACACACACACACACACACACAAACACACACACACACACACACATGCAACAGGCCTAGTGTCTACATATGTGCCTAGGACAAAATGGTAACTAACTAACACACATACACACAAGGGGACACAGAAACAATGGAAGATGAAGTTGAAGACTCAGATGAGTCAAAGGGATGTTAGGAAGTATTCTTTAGTCATAGAGTTGTCAGGAAGTTGAATAGTCTGGCAAGTGATGGTTACTTCGGGGGATCACCATACCGCGCGGTCAGTTCCCAGACCAGGCCTCATGCTGATCAGGAATCTGTTGATTTTTTTATTAACACATCGGCCGTTTCCTACCGAGGTGCGCCTACACTATACTTAAAAAACGGCATCATATCATCACCCCTCCTTCAGAGCGCAGGCATTGTACTTCCCACTTTCAGGACTCAAGTCCGGCCTGCCGGTTTCCCTGAATCGCTTCATAAATGTTACTTTGCTCACACTCCAAAAGCACGTCAAGTCATAAGAAACATTTGTCTCCACTCACTCCACTCATCAGTTCTGTGATTCACCTCGCCTTTCATAAACCCATCTGCTGACAAGTTCACTCCCAAATATCTGAATACATTCACTTCCTCCATACTCAATCTGATATCCAGTCTCTCATTACCTAAATTTTTTGTTATTATCATCACCTTACTCTTTCCTATATTCATTTTTAATTTCCTTCTTTTACATGCCCTACCAAACTCGTCTTTCAACCTCTGCAACTTCTCTTCAGGAACTGCCAAAAGCACAGTGTCATCACCAAAATGCAACTCTGACAACCCCCACTTTGTGTAGATTCTTTATCTTTTATTCCCACACCTCTTGCCAACACCCGACCATTCACTTCTCTTACATCTCCCATCTATAAATATATTGAACTATGGTGACTTCATGCATCCCTGTCTAAGGCCTACTTTTATGTACCTAAATTTCCCATAAATGTTACAAAAACCTTTTTTGACCTTTATCTAAATACTGTTCACCTATATGTTTCACTGTAAACACTTGGTCTACACACCCCCTTCCCTTCCTAAAGCCACCTTGTTCATCAACCATCCTACTCTTAATTCTTTCAATAATAACTCTACCATACACTTTACCAGAAATACTCACTAGGCTTATTTCCCTATATTTTTTTCACTTTCTTTTGTTCCCTTTACCTTTATGCAAATCAACTATGCATGTTCTCTGCCAGTCCCTAGGTACCTTCCTCTCTTTCATAAATTTATTAAATAAAAGCACCAACCACTCTAAAACTATATCCTCACTTACTTTTAACATTTCTGTCTTTATCCCATCAATCCCAGCAGCTTTACCCTCTTTCATTATACCCACTGCCTCCCGCACCTCCCCCACACTCACAACTGGCTCTTCCTCACTCTTACAAGATGTTATTCCTACCTGTCCAATTCATGAAATCACAGCTTTCCTGTCTTCATCATCATTTAAGAGTTCCTCAAAATATTACCCCCCCCCCCATCTTCCTGATACCTCTAACTCCTTATTCTCCTATTTAAAATTTGTTTCCGGAAAAGCATCTCACCCATTTCTCTTTTCTCAACATTTCTACTCTACCCTCTTCACCTCCTCCCTTTTTACTTAACCTCTCTTTTTCTCTCCATGTACTCCTTCCTCTTTGTATCACTTCTACTTTGTAACAACCTGTCATACTCTAACTTTTTCTCTTTTTACCTCATAATTTCATCAATCTTTCTTCTTCCCTCCCGTACCCAGTTTCCTGCAACCACAAACTTCTGCCGAACACTCTAACACTACATTCTTTAACCTACCCCATACATCTTCGACCCCATTCCCTACACTCTCACTAGCCAATAGTTGTTTATATCTTATCCTAACTGCCTGCTCCTTTAGTTTATAAACTTTTGCCTCTCTGTTACTTGCTGATTCCATTCTCCTTGTATCCCACCTCCCTTTTACTCTAATTGTAGCTACAGCTAAAAAATGATCTGCTGTATCTGTGGCCCCTCTATAAAAATGCACATCCTGAAATCTACCCATACAATACATAGTCCAACAAACTACTGGCATTACTCCCTGTATCATATCTTGTATGCTTATTTAACCTTGTTTTTCTTAAAATATGTTTTACCTATTAACACACCCCTTTCTATACAAAGTTGAATCAAAGGCCCCCCACTATCATTTACGCCTGGCTCCCCTATCTTACCTACGCACCCTTTCTAACCGTTTCTCCCACTTTAGTATTTAAGTCCCCTACCACAATTACTCTCACTTAGATCAAAAGTTCCTAAACACTCGCTTAACATCTCCCAAAATCTCTCCTCTACACTCCTCTCTTCTCCAGGTACATGCACATTTATTGTAACTCACTTTTCCCATCCAACCCTCATTGTAATCCACATAATCCTAGAATTTATAAATTGATAATCTCCCTTATTCATGAAGGAAGGGTGTTGATTCGTGGTTCCTTTGAGTTGTCTCTCAGGTACATTCACCGACCCACATCTTTTTACCGGAAGTATCTTGCACCTTCTGCCAAGCCTCTTGTGTTAACATGTAGTGATTTAAGTTTGCAGATTCGGGACCAATCCCTTCATAATCTTCCAGGTGGAGATTATCGTCTTTCTTTCTCTCCTACTTTCTATGGCGCACATTTCCAGGGATATCACGCTCCTAGCAATTTAGGAGCTTGACTGAGTACGAGGTCTGAAGGTTCTCTGTATTTTTCCAGTTCTTCAATTTCACCTGCCTTGAAGGGGGACCGTTAGTACATAGCAATATTCCAACCTAGATAGAACGAGGGACATGAAGCGTATCATCATTGGCTTGGCATCTTTTGTTCTGAATGTTCAAGTAGTTATCCAGCCTATAATTTTCTTCGCAGTTGTGATAATGACATCGTTGTGTTCCTTGAATGTGTAATCTCCTTGCATTATCACTCCCAGGTCTCTCACATTAAACTTATGCTTGACTGAGTGGTTTGACTGTCTTGTACTCCGAAACGTTCCGTAACACAGTAACCGAAATTTATCTTCATTGAACATTTTATTGTCAGTAGCCTAGTAGAAGACTTTGATTATATCATCGTAGAGGCTCGTTGTGTCTTGTGTAGATGTCACTCTCATGTATATTGTAGAATAATCTGAAAAATATGATAGTGTGCTATTGTTATGTCTCATTGAATGTCAGAAATGAGAATAAGAAAGAGAAGTGTGGGAAGTACTGTACCTAGAGGAACAACGCTCTTCACTGTAGCTTTCCTCTTTAATATTACTCTTTGGATTATATTAGTTAGGAAAATAAATATCCATCTGCCGATCTGAAGGGAAGAGGGACGTAGGAATATTACAAGAAGAGGAGGAGGAGGAGGAGTAGGAAGAAAAATGAAGTAAAAAAGGAGAGGGACAATGAAGCAAGAAGGGAAGAGTATAATAGGAAGAAAAGAGGCGGATGGAGGAAGGAGAAATAGAAAGTGAAGAGGGAGCGGGGGGGAGGCAGAAAAGGTCAGCGGAGGGTAAATATCAAGAGTTATTGGAGCAGATGACTTCATTACTGGGAGCAGAGCAGGTGACGTCATTGCAGGGGGCTAGAGCAGTTGACGTCATTGCAGGGCATTGGGGGATCACCTGGGAACGGGGACCTAACTTGTGGAGGGGTACGTCCCCAGGGGAGGAGAATCACCTTGGAAAGAGGCGTCACCTGGGAAAACGGACGTCACTTGAAGATGGAGGCGTCACCTGAGGAGATGTTCGTCACCTGGGGCGGTGGACATCACCTGGAGAGGAGGCGTCACCTGGATAGGGGGTGTGGCATGCAAAGAGTACGTTACACTTTATTCGGCGTATGTACACACTCCCATATAGGCTGCCTCCCAACCAGCGAACCGGGTGCTAAGGGTTTAACGGTAAGGGTACCCATCGTTAAATCAGTACCTTGGTTCATTGACCAATCATAGACGAGCCCGCCAAATGCTGAGGTGACGTGGTTCACTCATAGTCAGCATTTGCCAGACTTGCCTCTAAGTGTACCGTGTGGTACACTTATATTCAACTCCTGTACATAGTGTACATAAGTGTACATATCTGTATATATAAACATTTGGTGAAGGAAAATACAAGTTAAATATTACTGCTGAGTTTGTTTTGCTCCAACTCATTACGACCACGTCACAGGCCATTACCTGTGTTTGTAATAGGGGGCGTCACATGGAGAGCGGTGCGTCACTTGGAGAGGGGGCGTCACATGGAGAGGCGGTACCCAATGTACAAGCCATTGATCTCCTGCGCCAGAAAATTGACGACTCCCTCGACCTTCCTTTTCCAGCCAACAATTTCATAGACCTTGTTGAACTGTGTGTTGCTTTTACATGTTTCTCTTTTGAAAATTATCTTTTGTAACAGACTTCTGGACTGCCATGGGTTCCCCATTTAGTGATGTCCTGGCGAACCTATACGTGGAACATCCAGACACCTAGTGATTTTTTTCTCTATTATTCCCTCTTCAGTCACCTGATTATGTTATGTTGACGACATTCTGATCATATATCCGTCTGCAGGGGTATACGTAATCCCTTGCAACGATTGCAACCAATTATACGTGTGTGAGCTATCCAAAGACCTCCAAACATGTATTTCAGAACACTAATACGCAAGCTGAATGGACGATTTGAGAAACGCCTGTGTTGTATACCTTAACTTCCCAACCATTTACTCACCTACACATGCAAGACTCATCACCAGGAAAGAAGACAATGAGAATCACAGGATCTTAGAATCGTCACTCATCTGTTTATCCAACAATTTCAACCTGAACAATGACTTTTACAACATTGATGAACCCCTTTCAGGAAACTTCATCGTTATCCTAAATAGGAGCACACCTACTTACCTGTCCATTCCATGCAAGTCCTTCTCAAATCCAACCACTTCTCAGTAGAGTTGCCAGATTGGCCATTTCATGGCCAAATGTGTGAAAATTAGCCATTTTTTTAACTTTGTGGCCATGGGAAAATCTGTTTGGCCATTTATGCAAATGTGGCCACTAATTTGGCCATTTTTATAAATATTTCAGATCATATGCATTATTTACTTAGTTTAATATTGTTATCGCATTGTGAGGCTGGCTGCTGGAGGTCAGGATACAAGGTATAAGGCGACGTTGATAAAACACATCTTACAAGATAGCATGAATTATTTTTACTTTGTATTTGCTACTCCCATTGTTAAAGAGTTCTAAAAGCTTAATGTTTTATTCCAGCAAACCTGTGTTGATCTTTACGATCTTGACAAAGAACTACGGAAACACAGTCTATATCACAGGCTGTACAACCAAGATGGAACATGCAAAATAGTAGAAAATGTAGACTTTGGAATTAAATTTGATCAATAAATTATGACGTACTTGATCAGCTTTAACACTTCTCGCGCACCCTCGTGTGTGTGTGTGTGTGTGTGTGTGGCTCGTGTGGGTGTATGACCCACTTAATATTTGTACTTATAACTCATTACAATTGCGACCGGATGTGGACATGTCAGTGGCTCATTACCTTGTAATTTGTTCATGATTGTAACCATGTAAGGGAGTGTAGATGGTTCATTACCTTTGTAACTTGTCATTATTGTGACCAGATCTACCTGGAGTTCATTACCTTTGTAACTAGTTTAGCTATCATACCTTTGGGGTCCAGTCCCTGGACCCATTATGTACCTCTGTAATCTTTTGACTACCGCCCACAGGATGGGTATGGGCTGAATAATAAAGATATTAAGCCAACTAACTCCTGATATAGAACAAGAAAATAATAAAATAAAGTCTGTGAAATTTAGGTGCCAAGCCAAGCTTCATGACTCGTTGAATCAAGTGAACAAGCGGCTCCCTGAGTCACCTCAGTGAACAAGCGGCTTCCTGACTCACCTCAGTGAACCAGCGGCTCCCTGACTCACCTCATATATTTAAAGGTCTGTTACTTTTAAATCCTACTGTTATTCTAAGCCAAACAGAAAAAGGAAAATTTTCTGATCTGCCATTTTTCCACCTAATAGACAATGTTGATGTAGTCGAAGACCAATACAGAAAAAATAGCCTTGTTGCCTGGAATGAAGAAGAAAACTTCAAAGATGGAATCCCTAAGGAAGCTTAAGAATTTTTGGAAAGCATTATCCAAACACAATAATTTTAAAGAATTGTCGAATTATGCCCTAACATGCCTTATCGTGCCAGCAAGTAACGCAATAGTTGAACAAATTTTTTTCTTATGTAACATCTATCAAAACTAAACCCAGAAACAGGATGCAAATTAAACTGCTGGATTCAATTGTAAAAATCCGTTCATTCTTAAGTGATAACAATATGTGCAGCCAAAACTTTAAATGTGCTCCAGAAATGCTACAAATGCACAACAGCAAAACCCTTTACGACTCAACTGCAGAAAAAGAAGAACAAGATATTCAATATCTTGAGGAAGTGCTGTCAAGTTAACAGCTGCGTTTCACTGTAAGTATTTTAAGTTTAATTAAAAGTATGGTTGATGATATATAATCGAATATATAGGCATAATTTATGCACACTTAATTGTTGGTATGTTGGTATGCCTCCCAGCATACCAATAAACCCCTGGCTGTCTTCAAGAAGTCACTGGACAGGCACCTAAAGTCAGTACCTGACCAACAGGGCTATGGTTCGTACGTCAGTTTGCGTGCGGCCAGCAGTAACAGCCTGGTTGATCAGACCCTGATTTACCCTGAGGCCTGGTCTCAGACCAAGCTGCGGGGGCGTTGACCCCCGAAACCCTCTCTAGGTAAACTCCAGGTAATTCAATCATTTTATATCTTTGGCCATATTTTTAGCCAAATACTTTTTCCAAAGTGGCCATTTTTGGCCATATTTTCTTTAAATTTTGGCCATAAGCTGTTGTGTTCATCAGGCAACCCCGCTTCTCAGTATTCCTCACCTGATTCTCCGCTTCACTATGTTCCCTTTATATACTCACTCTCTGCTCAGGTAGATCTGTTTGTGACTGATAAATCCCACTGTGTGGGCGAAACGTAGACTTCATAGGACTACATGAAGTATATCTGAAGAACGTTTCTTGGGGTCAATGCCCCGCTACCTGGTCATAAAGAGCTTTTCGAAAATGGAGACAATGAAGATCGATGCATAGAAGCACAAGCAAACTCCAATTCCTTGTATCAAAAGCCTCTTACCGGCATCAAGGAACTTTCCATGAGAGAACGACATTCCGCAGGTGTATTTACCATCAATTGGTTTAAAAACACTTGAGGAAACACCATGGCATATATATTAGAAAACGTTTCCTTCTTGAGACTTTGATCACTTCTAACGTTTTCTAGCCAATTTATCCCAGTGCAGTATTATTTACCAAGGCATATATTATACCAGCTCTGGTAAGGGTTGTGAGAAAGAATATTTCAGTAATATTAAGACTCTGTTAGTTAACACTGTCTGACTTCTTTTGGACTAACAAAGTGCTGAACAAAACAAAGGTTGAAGAGAACAACACCAGCAGAAAGAAACAGCTTTAAGTGTGACTTTTGACACTTTTTCTCCCATAATAGGCCTTTCAGATTGCCTTTGCCTCTTGCAAGTATGGCTAGGTTAGTAGCGCACTCACTTTGTATACTGATCGTCCGTGGTTTGATTCCAGGTACGGGAGGAAACTTTGGGCATGTTTCCCTACTTCTGATGATCATGTTTACCAAGCAGTAAGTCTGCTGCCACTATTCACCTAGCAGTAAGCAGGTACCTGGATGCTGTTCGACCATTGTGTTACATCCCAGGTGAGGTTAGTTTACCATAGATAGGGCTGGGCTTGGAAATGAGCTGGGGCAGGATAACAGCAAGAGCTGAGGCAGGATAACAGCAAGAGCTGAGGCAGGATAACAGCAAGAGCTGAGGCAGGATAACAGCAAGAGCTGAGGCAGGACAACAGCAAGAGCTGAGGCAGGACAACAGCAAGAGCTGAGGCAGGATAACAGCAAGAGCTGAGGCAGGACAACAGCTCTTAACCCTATAAAATTGAATTGAGAAAAATAATAATAACAGACTTTTACTACTAAGTCTTCTTAGTAACATTAACCCATACGAATTTAGGGCTCAATAGTACATTATTTACATCAACATTCCTATGTAGGTGAACACCTCAGTATCGCAAACCAAGATGATGCTACTATAATACATTCATGTACAGAATTAAAACCTGGCTTTCTACCTAACAAACTGAACTCAATGCCATACTTAATGATTTCAAACTTTTAGAAGCTACAACTACACAGACCACAAATGTTTCTCAATACTTAACATTATTTCTAGCACTAAATATAATGAGATCTAAATGTTATATGACTGTGAATGAAGCCAGACAGGTGCACACATATTATTAATTAATAAAGGGGATAAGAGTTAAAGTTTTGTGGATTCCTTCTCACATAGTCATGAAAAATCGTCGTAAAGTTGATGACTTGGCTAAGCTAGCAATAAATACAGAGTATGTAATATATAATTTTGGTTTCTCAAACATAATTTTACAAATAATGTCAGAAAAATAGTTGTGAGGTCCCAGTATGGCTGAAATTAAAGCACCATAACTTTTTCTAGTTTATTAATATATAATTAATATTTTTTTATAAATATTAATAAAATAATGTAATAATGTAGGTTTGTGACTAGGAAATCTGAGTGCAGAGCACACACACACACTCACACACACACACACACACACCGGGCCAGAAGCTATGACTCGACCCCTGCAACCACATTTAGATGAGTACACACACTCACAATACAGATTGCACTGTACAGTTTTTATAAAAATTGCACGATCATGATAGTCATGTAAAGTAGAGAAGTATAAGTACAACAGATGAAGAGCTAAGTTTCTGTTGGTTTGTCACCTTCCTCACATGTATCACCGTCCTCACATGTGTCACCTTCCTCACATGTATCACCTTCCTCACGTGTGTCACCTTCCTCACACATGTCACTTTCCTCTTGTAGTGTCATGTTCTTTTCGTAACCATCAAGTGTGTTTATCTTAATGGTTGTCTTCCTCTGATATGTTCAGATACGAACGTTGATAAAATCTGTGTCATGACAACCAATGTCGACTCCTCGGCACAGAGCTGGCACGTCCTGGTGAGGACATCTGTGGGAAATAATGGGTAATGGGGGTTAATAGTTGGTAATAGGTGATTGGGTAGGTAAAGAGTGTTAAGAATGAAGAATATGTGACAAATGAATGAGTAAACCTAAGCGAACTTGGAGCTTATTCATTACGAATGAGTGTCTGGATTCAGTGGGTGATGAATTAATGAGTAAAGAATAGAAATACTGAGAAATGTTTAGGGTGAATGATCGATACAATGATAAAAAGAACACATGAGCTAATGGGTTTCAGCTAAACATATACGTAATAATAGGAATAATAATAAGTATAATAATAATAATAATAATAATAATAATAATAATAATAATAATAATAATAATAATAATAATAATCAAATTAATAATAATAATAATTATTAGTAGTATATAACAATAATAATAGTATAGTATTAAAACTAGTAATAATAATAATAATAATAATAATAATAAGAAGAAGAAGAAGAAGAAGAAGAAGAAGAAGAAGAAGAAGAAGAAGAAGAAGAAGAAGAAGAAGAAGAAGAAGAAGAAGAAGAAGAAGAAGAAGAAGAAGAAGAAGAAGAAGAAGAAGAAGAAGAAGAAGAAGACGACGACGACGACGAAGAAGAAGAAGAAGACGACGAAGAAGAAGACGAAGAAGAAGACGAAGAAGAAGACGAAGAAGAAGAAAAAAGAAGAAAAAGACGAAGAAGAAGAAGAAGAAAAGAGAAGAAAAAGATGAATAAGATGAAGATTTAGGTAATAGTTTAAAAACAATTCTCAAAGTTTCTGTTTTTACCCGAGTTTTTCAAATTAATTATTGACTAGCTGCTGCTTTATTATACTAATTGGTTTTAATAAAGCAAAAAAAAATATTAGGTTTCAAGTCCATCGGATACACGACGATCATTATTGTATTTCACCTGTACACTACTAGTCAAGATTGCTAAAATCCATTAACCGGGGATTAATGTAAACGGTGTTCAGAATACCGAGAGAAAAACGCCTCAGTGTATATACTCGGAGATCTAAATTTTTGCGTGTAGTCGGTGAGATATACAGTTCTCAGTGTATATAACATGAGAGATATACTTCGTGGTGTATATACAGTAAATGTGTGGACAGATTGGTGAATGGTACTAAAGGATTTAGAATGAGTGAATGATACCAAGTGACAATGAAAGTATGTCGCTAATGATATTTAGCAGATGTGATGGAGCTATGGGACAAACACTAGATGAATGATGCTAGTGAACAAACAGAAGATGAATGTAGATAGGGGTCAAACAGTAGATGAATGATGCTAGTGAACAAACAGTAGATGAATGATGCTAGTGAACAAATAGTAGATGAATGATGCTAGTGAACAAACAGTAGATGAATGGAGCTAGTGGACAAACAGTAGATGAATGGTACTAGTGAACAAACAGTAGATGAATGGAGCTAGTGGACAAACAGTAGATGAATGGTACTAGGGAACAAACAGTAGATGAATGGTACTAGGGAACAAACAGTAGATGAATGGTACTAGGGGACAAACATTAGATGAATGGTACTAGGGAACAAACAGTAGATGAATGGTACTAGGGAACAAACAGTAGATGAATGGTACTAGGGAACAAACAGTTAATGAATGGTACTAGTGGACAAACAGTTAATGAATGGTGCTAGTGGACGAAAGTGGACAAACAGTTGATGAATGGTGCTAGTGGACAAACAGTTAATGAATGGTACTAGTGGACAAACAGTTAATGAATGGTACTAGTGGACAAACAGTTAATGAATGGTACTAGTGGACAAACAGTTAATGAATGGTGCTAGTGGACAAACAGTTAATGAATGGTACTAGTGGACAAACAGTTAATGAATGGTACTAGTGGACAAACAGTTAATGAATGATACTAGTGGACAAACAGTTAATGAATGGTACTAGTGGACAAACAGTTAATGAATGGTACTAGTGGACAAACAGTTAATGAATGGTGCTAGTGGACAAACAGTTAATGAATGATACTAGTGGACAAACAGTTAATGAATGGTACTAGTGGACAAACAGTTAATGAATGGTACTAGTGGACAAACAGTTAATGAATGGTACTAGTGGACAAACAGTTAATGAATGGTACTAGTGGACAAACAGTTAATGAATGGTACTAGTGGACAAACAGTTAATGAATGGTACTAGTGGAAAAACAGTTAATGAATGGTGCTAGTGGACAAACAGTTAATGAATGGTGCTAGTGGACAAACAATTAATGAATGATACTGGGGAGCAAACAGCTGATGAATGGTGCCAGTGGTCATACTAAGCTAAATAAGAAAAAAATTGAGGTATAACTGAAATAACTTCACAGAAATTTTATTTTGAGTCCTTGGATGAGTAGCAAAAAGGTTGAGCAGTAAGCAGGTTAAGTAGTAAACCGGTTGAGTAGTAAGAAGGTTGAGTGGTAAGAAGGTTGAGCAGTAAGAAGGTTAAGTAGTAAACCAGTTGAGTAGTAAGAAGGTTGAGTGGTAAGAAGGTTGAGTGGTAAGAAGGTTGAGTGGTAAGAAGGTTGAGCAGTAAGGTTAAGTAGTAAACCGGTTAAGTAGTAAGAAGGTTGAGTAGTAAGAAGGTAAATTACTGCTTTCATATAGATCTCATTAGAACGTAATCTTCACTAAAGTTTATTCTTAAAAGTTTTTTATTGAAAAAAATCGGTTTTATTATCTCAATTACTCAAGGTCCCAGGACCGAAACACTTCAACAAGCCTCGGAATAGGTGGGATCTGAACCCATGGAAAGTGAAGTGTAAAACTCCAGACCAATGCGTAAGGTGGCCGAGTGACTTACGCACTAGGTCATAGTGGAGTCCATGCTAACTTCCCTATGGTGTATAGAAATATACTTAGTTGAATGAATCTTATTATTGCCAGCTGGTCCAGTGGCTGACGAACTGGCCTGGAGTTTTAGCACTCACTTCCCATGGGTTCAATCCCCACCCGTTCCGTGGTTTGTTTGCAATCCTATTATTACGATTTTGTGAGTTTTCTCAATACAAGTGTCTTGAGAATAGTGTATTCCTACACAGAGTACACTCTGGACACTCCTTGGATAAAGAGACCTTCAGTAGCCATGATTTTAGTCTCACCTGAAGCCTGAGAAGACGGGGCAGGGGTTTCCCCTGACACCTGTTGACCTCTTTACTAGCAACACCTGTAACAAGTTTTATTATTATTATACATTTCATTCTTTGTAGAGCTTCAAGTTATGTTTTACTGTGTAGAGATTTATCGTCATAATTTTTCTGTTTGAAAAACTTTATCATGTTATGTTTACTGTGTGTAGAGTGGAGTCATGTCATGTTTCACCCTGTAGAACTTTATCATATCATGTTTCACTCTGTAGAACTTTATTATGTCACGTTTCATTTTGTATAGAGATGAATCATAACATATTTTACTCTGTAAATATAAATATAAAGCTTTACACATTGTCCTTAATAAAGCTGGTTCCAAAGATCTCGTCTGTCTCCACACTAATTACAATGGCAATGTGGTAAATGAACTGGTTAACAGTCAGTATCTCTGGTTAATATATTGCAGACGAGACTTACATGTTGCAGAGGCTCTAGCTCCTGGTCCTCTAGCGTTTTTGTGATCAACTGCAACACAGGGACGGCCGTGCTCAACACAACACACCTGGACAACACAAAATTTATTTAAATACTCAACCAACGTTAAATCACGTTATTAGAGATGATGTACTGTAATAAAATAATAAAAATTATAATCTTTGATAAAGAAAGACAAACGAAAATAAATTTTTCAGTGGTATTGATGGTGAGTATCGTGAACGTTATGACCATATCTCCCCTAACCTTCAGCAGTCCATGCTGCGACACGATACTCGGCTTCTTTAGTCAACGGTGTGACTTATTGTCCTAGTGCATGGATGATCTAAGCTATTAATGCTTTCAAATATCTAAATCACTTTAACCTGTTACACAGTCGGCATTACAAAAACAATGGAATTTTACGAACATGAAGCAGAATGGGAGTAAACAACTGTCAGTCCGTTACCGTAAAGACCTAATTGCAACATGTCAGTCTATTACCATGAGAGGATAACTTGACACCTGTCAACCATTACCATGAGAGAATAATCCGACATCCGTCAAGCCATTAACGTACTGTCAATGTTTGGTTCAAGTCAGGAAACTCTTCTACCCATTATATCTGTTAACTTTTCATTGTTGCCCTTAGGATGGCATGGGTGACTGTCATGGTATGGTGTGGCTAACACCCACCAGTGTGGTATGGTGTGGCTAACACCCACCAGTGTGGTATGGTGTGGCTAACACCCACCAGTGGGGTAGGGTGTGGCTAACACCCACCAGTGGGGTAGGGTGTGGCTAACACCCATCAGTGTTTTATGGTGTGGCTAACACCCACCAGTGGGGTAGGGTGTGGCTAACACCACAATAGTGTATGTGTGCTCACTACAAGTGGGGTATGTGTGCTAACACCCACAAGTGAGGTATGTGGCTACTCACCTACAAGTGGGTATGTGGTGACTGCCACCTACAAGTGGGTATGTGGTGACTGCCACCTACAAGTGGGGTATGTGGTGACTGCCACCACAAGTGGGGTATGTGGTGACTGCCACCTACAAGTGGGTATGTGGTGACTGCCACCTACAAGTGGGTATGTGGTGACTGCCACCTACAAGTGGGGTATGTGGTGACTGCCTCCTACAAGTGGGGTATGTGGTGACTGCCACCACAAGTGGTGTATGTGGTGACTGCCTCCTACAAGTGGGGTATGTGGTGACTGCCTCCTACAAGTGGGGTATGTGGTGACTGCCACCTACAAGTGGTGTATGTGGTACGCCACCTACAAAGTGGGTATGTG
>WNWK01034810.1:0-15000 GCA_009830355.1 Cherax destructor
AGTTACTACTCCTTGTAGTAGTAACCTTACCTGGTGTGGAGTAGAGTTTGGAGAGACACTTCACCTCCACTCTTCTCCTGATCAGGTAGGTGATCTACCAGGAGTATTTCTGTTTTTTATGGTTACCAGTAATATCTTACACCTTTAAGTTGGCATACCACCCTTGCGTTCTTAAGTGTTATATTTGCTTAACGTGTGGTAACCAGTGTATTTTTTTTATTTATCAGCTCTGGTACTGACCTGGTCAGCCGATACCCACGCCAAGATATAAAGGAGCAAGATTTAAGTCTATCAGACTTAGATAATTTCGTCTACTCATCCACTTCTACGTCTTCATACTTACTGCAACAAAGTGGCATAGGAGAATCCCTATCTGCCCAGGAGAACCTACACCATCTCGTCAACACCTGAGACCTTCACCATCTCGTCAACACCTGAGACCTTCACCATCTCGTCAACACCTGACACCTTCACCATCTCGTCAACACCTGACACCTACCCTGGCCCTTACTTTCTCCTACCCAACATTTTGCCAGAACCACAACGGCCTATTTCTTTTTTTTTTAATTTATTTTAATTAAAACTCCAGAAAGATCTATCTTTATTATTAAACCTCGAGTCCATTGTTTATTTATTTATTTTCCATTACTTTTTTGTTCAGCTGGAAGGCGTTTCCCTGACAATAGTGCACCACAACATTCAGTGTGTAATATATGTTAAGATTCATACATCACAGTATATAACAACAGTATCAGAGACATTAGCACAGTCGTACTGGCCAGGTTGTGGCAGCCACCACCAAAATTCTTATTGTAAGGAGATCGAATCAATTTTATTTTCATCACCGAAAGTTTTTGTCTTGCTTCTGTGATGATGAATGTTTTTATGTCGTTATTGAAGAGGTGATAAAAGTGTATATGTGAAAACTGAGAGAATCATTTAATTATTAAATCTACTTAAACAAAGTGTTTTTTAAGATGATTTCTAAGAATATCTTCTTTGTCTTAACCACAAGTCTCTCAAGTTAGTCACTTCACATATTTACATATTTCATCAAGATATTATGTAATCAAAATTTTTCTTAATTCTCTTACACTACTTATACCGTATTGTTTAATTTTAACAATGGTGCGGGAGAGTGCAGATATGCTTATGACAACGTGTACACATTTATGTATATGTGTGTTCGTAGCATTGTGTTTGGAGTGAGATTTGTGTGTGTGTGTGTGTGTGTGTGTGTGTGTGTGTGTGTGTGTGTGTGTGTGTGTGTGTGTGTGTGTAGATGGAAGTGAAAAGTTAATATCAGAAGAAAACTTATTTGAAGTTATATAATAATAATAATAATAATAATAAAATACACAATAAAGAAGAGTACAATTCTATGGTACAGCTGTCAGCCTTGCTGACTCAGCTGTCAGCCTGGCTGACTCAGCTGTCAGCCTGGCTGACTCAGCTGTCAGCCTGGCCTACTCATCTGCACTAAACTTTTCAGTTCAACTTACCATAGTTATTCTTGAAGTTTATTAATTAACATTAATATATTAATGAGGAAGGAAGTTGTGAACCAAGAGAGGTTATACATCGAGTGGTTAATTGGAGACAATTAGGCTTGATCCGAGGAAGGGGACGTTATCTTTAATTTCTTGGAACAAGAACCCTTCACCAACTTCGAGGTTTTTCTCCCCCCTACGAAAGTGAGTTTTTAAGATGCAGAACCATATTATATTAGTATATTATTATATTAGTATATTATTATATAAGTATATTATTATATTAGTATACGTATTATTATATTAGTATATTATTATATGTGAGGAGCAGAATTAATTATCAAAATTAATAGTATTACTTTTTTATTTATATTTTATAGTAAATAAAATAAATATGATCAAATTATGTGGATATTACAAATACATATATTTATGTAGTTATTAATGATACCATAAAATGTCTGAATATAAACATAACAGAGGAAATACAAAAGAAATACATTATTACCCAAGTTATAATAATGTTCAGAGTTGAACTACATGTTAATATGTGAGGTGATGTTGAGGTGAAGATGTAAGGTGAACTACATGTTAATATGTGAGTGATGTTGAGGTGAAGATGTAAGGTGAACTACATGTTAATATGTGAGGATGGGTGAAGAAGGTGAACTACATGTTATATATGTGAATGAACTCAGTTAATAAGGTGTAAGAAAAGCAACAGGTGACTTACACAGGTGACTATGTAATGAACTACAGTTTTAGGCGATATAAAAATAATACACATTAACATTATTGTTGTAGGTGTAAGAGTGAACTACAGCTGAAAGGGTATTTTGGTATACATTTGAAGGTTCAGTGCGTAGCCACACGGACCATCAAGGTTCAGTGCGTAGCCACACGGACCATCAAGGTTCAGTGCATAGCCACACGGACCATCAAGGTTCAGTGCGTAGCCACACGGACCATCAAGGTTCAGTGCGTAGCCACACGGACCATCAAGGTTCAGTAGCGTAGCCACACGGACCATCAAGGTTCAGTGCGTAGCCACACGGACCATCAAGGTTCAGTGCGTAGCCACACGGACCATCAAGGTTCAGTGCGTAGCCACACGGACCATCAAGGTTCAGTGCGTAGCCACACGGACCATCAAGGTTCAGTGCGTAGCCACACGGACCATCAAGGTTCAGTGCGTAGCCACACGGACCATCAAGGTTCAGTGCTCAGCCACACGGACCATGAAGGTTCAGTGCGCAGCCACACGGACCATCAAGGTTCAGTGCGTAGCCACACGGACCATCAAGGTCCAGTGCGTAGCCACACGGACCATCAAGGTTCAGTGCGTAGCCACACGGACCATCAAGGTTCAGTGCGTAGCCACACGGACCATCAAGGTTCAGTACGTAGCCACACGGACCATCAAGGTTCAGTGCGTAGCCACACGGACCATCAAGGTTCAGTGCGTAGCCACACGGATCATCAAGGTTCAGTACGTAGCCACACGGACCATCAAGGTTCAGTGTGTAGTCACACCGACCATCAAGGTTCAGTACGTAGTCACACGGAAAATCAAGAACTCTTGTTTACATATCAATCATTTGTTATCATTTACACTGATTTATAATGAAAGTTCACTGCATAATCCATATTATGCTGTATAAAACTGAAGTTATTTAGCTTAGCAACTAAGTTTATACAATGAGAGAAAACAACATATTTATAATTTGGTGAGCAGCTTCTCACTACCATTTATGACACGGTTTCTGAGTCTAGTTCATCCATGTTGGGATTTTTTGTTTAATTTCTATGCGCAGAATGTAGGACAAATCATTAATTCTGTAATGTTGGTAAAATACCGAGAATATGTTAGGTAAAAGTACACATATGCAACTAACCAGACGTATTATTGCTTTGTGAAATCTATACAAACAATAATTGGGTACAGAATCTATGTACAGTATATGTAACACAATAATGTGAAAAGGCATAAGCAGGTTCATGTTATTGGTGTTAGTCGTAGTCGTAGTCGTAGTAGTAGTAGTAGTAGTAGTAGTAGCAGAGGTAACTCTTGGTTGCTGTGTGGAATCAAATGTTCTTAGAACTCGTGTTAATATTTCAGAGATGATGACGCTGCCTTTATTCTGCTTAATAGTGTCTAAAATGTCTTTTAGAGACGAAAATGACTTGAGTCATCTTTAAGTATTAGGACGAGTTCGCTTTAAAAAATAACTTCGTCATTACACAGTAACCAAGAGTTACCTCTTCTTATTCTACTACTACTACTAATACTACTACTACTACTACTACCTACTACTACTACTACTACTACTACTACTACTACCACCACCATCTCCATTACCACCACCACCACAACTACCAAGACCAAATCTGTTTGGAATCTTTTACTTGTTGAAATTCACGAAGCTGAGTGTTCGCTAGTACATGTATGTGGAGACAAGTATGTGTAAATAACAGCCTTTAATAAAGTTTGAAAGAAACATGTTAACTTTATGAAGATTAATTATTTCTAAATGAACTTGTAGTTAATTAAGTGTTCTGAAGTGATTCACAGAAGTGAACATTGAATAATTAACTACAACATCAGGTCTCAGTAATATTGTGGTTCTTGTTATGAGGATGAAAACAAGACAATGCAGAGTGCAATTTACAAGAAATTTTTCAGAGCCAACTTTTCACGTTACAACGGTTCTATGTCAGTCGTTGCACTCCTTGACAATGTGAGAAAATGTGTCCTACACTTACACTCATTTAGCAAAATATTATCATATAATGAATGGAAAAACTGGATTTAAACTCCAACATTTGAGGGGGACGTTTAGAGGTGTGAACCCCAAACACAGCATTTCCTCAGAGAGGAACTTAACTCTTTAAATGCAGCAACACCATGAAGCACTGCCCATATATGATATTACAACACAAGTGTTTAAATATCAATATATATAAGAAGATGTAATTACAGGGGAGGACACACAGAAATCTGCACCCAGTAAATACATCCGCCCGGGCAGGCTAGAAACATAGTCCAGCCAGAAGAGAAGAACTCCTCTACCTAGACCACCATGGAAAGCCATTTATTGTTTATTTTAGTCGTCTATTTATATGTCATAGATTTTTATGTTCTTATTTGTTTTTTCTTTCATGTAAAAATGTGATTTATATGTTTCTGTGTTATTGTGTTAAACATTGTGATCTTTGCATCGCTGGTGTTATTATGTATAAGCATAACATTTATATGTCTGACATTGTTATGCATAACAGGGTTATCGTTGTATCCTTAATATTACTATAAATAAAAAAGTGATATTTGCTTTTCTAAGTTTACCAGGTATAATGTTGTGATCTCTGCTGCTCTGGTGTTACTATGAATAAGCGTAACGTTTATATTCCTGGTATTACTGCATATAACCCAGTGATCTTTGTATCTATGATAGACTAGCAAAGGTTTTCTGATAATCTAGGTAAATGCATCTCTCCATCCATTTCTTTATTCAACAGTTTCTCCTATAATAACTTTACAGATTAGAAATACAGGATTTTGTAGTCAAAAATTCAAATTGTTGAATTCACTTTTCCCCAGCGGCTTTAACAATTTTGTTGTATCACTTATCAAAGGAAGCAGCCTTAGTCTAAACTACCTGCATTGACACTTTTTTAAATTTTGGGACTTTGTACCATCTTACATTTTTTGCATATGTACCCCCTGTAGTGTGAGTAGTGTGTCTCCCCTTCACTTCACAAAGACTTGCCTCGTCTCTCTCAGTATCCTCAACTCTAGCTTCCTACATCAGTCCATCCTCAGGATCTTGTGACCAGGAAGTCATCCGTCTGTCTACTAGATGTCATCCCCGTTTACCGGAGGTCCCAGGCGACCTTGCTGGATGGCAATTATGTCTTTCCTAACGACGGTCGAGACTTTCCTGGTGGAGGAATTACAGGAAGAAACAGAGAAATATGTCTTGAAACTACACCCACCGAGACAGCCATGAACGTACGCCAAGACCCAGATATCATTATTCATTGGAAATTTTTGTCCTTACTTACGTCACAGAATGTATCTTTATTAATATTTTTTTTCAGTAATATAGCAGAAAATGGTATTTCTGAACGTTGTATTGTGTGTAAATGACTGCATGAATCTTATTCTAATTGTCAATCTCCATGAAAAAATGTAGTAAATATTATTTCTTTTGTTACACGTCTTTTGTGATTGCATAGCACATACAGATCCATAAATGCGCACACACAAAACTTTCGGTGAAGAAAACAATAGCTAGGTACTCGGGAAGTCGCTGGAGGTCGCTGCTACGACCTGGCCAGGACGACTCTATTGTTAATGAGACGTGTGGAACAAGAGGTTTTAAAGAGATAAAGAGAACATTTTGAGGAAATGTCTGATGAAGATAATGAATTATACTCACGGAATTTCATTCTCGGGAGAAGTAATAATGTAATCAATGATGAGTACTGCACACCAAGATAACATGAAGGAAGTGATTATGAAGGCAAAGAGTGAAAGAAGCGAGTGTGAAGGGATTGCGTATGAAGGAAATGGGTGTGATGGAATATAGTATGAAGGTACTGATGAAAGTAAGTAAAACACAAAGGGAAAGTTGAAAGTGAATTTGAAGAATGTGAATATGAAAGAAATTAGAATAAAACGAGGAGAATATGAAGAATTAGAGTACAAAGCATGTAAATATACAGGAAGTATGAAAGAAATGAATGACGCAATAAGCAGGGTAAAAATGGGAAACTTAAAATGAATGAAGATTCAAATGTATGACGAAGTTGGAATTAAGTACATAAATAGTTAATGGTTTTGTTCTGGAAGAGAATAGGATGGGTGTTGTAGTGTTTAGCAAGAGAATAGGATGTGTGTTGTAGTGTTTAACTAGAGTATAGGATGGGTGTTGTAGTGTTTAGCTAGAGTATAGAATGGGTGTTGTAGTGTTTAGCAAGATAATAGGATGTGTGTTGTAGTGTTTAACTAGAGTATAGGATGGGTGTTGTAGTGTTTAGCAAGAGAATAGGATGTGTGTTGTAGTGTTTAACTAGAGTATAGGATGGGTGTTGTAGTGTTTAGCTAGAGTATAGGATGGGTGTTGTAGTGTTTAGCTAGAGTATAGGATGGGTGTTGTAGTGTTTAGCTAGAGTATAGGATGGGTGTTGTAGTGTTTAACTAGAGTATAGGATGTGTGTTGTAGTGTTTAGCAAGAGAATAGGATGGGTGTTGTAGTGTTTAACTAGAGTATAGGATGGATGTTGTAGTGTTTAACTAGAGTATAGGATGGATGTTGTAGTGTTTAACTAGAGTATAGGATGGGTGTTGTAGTGTTTAACTAGAGTATAGGATGGGTGTTGTAGTGTTTAACTAGAGTATAGGATGGATGTTGTAGTGTTTAACTAGAGTATAGGATAAGTGTTGTAGTGTTTAGCTAGAGTATAGAATGGGTGTTGTAGTGTTTAGCTAGAGTATAGGATGTGTGTTGTAGTGTTTAGCAAGAGAATAGGATGTGTATTGTAGTGTTTAACTAGAGTATAGGATGGGTGTTGTAGTGTTTAACTAGAGTATAGGATGGGTGTTGTAGTGTTTAACTAGAGTATAGGATGTGTGTTGTAGTGTTTAGCTAGAGTATAGGATGTGTGTTGTAGTGTTTAACTAGAGTATAGGATGGGTGTTGTAGTGTTTAACTAGAGTATAGGATGGGTGTTGTAGTGTTTAACTAGAGTATAGGATGTGTGTTGTAGTGTTTAGCTAGAGTATAGGATGTGTGTTGTAGTGTTTAACTAGAGTATCGGATGGGTGTTGTAGTGTTTAGCTAGAGTATAGGATGGGTGTTGTAGTGTTTAGCAAGAGAATAGGATGGGTGTTGTAGTGTTTAACTAGAGTATAGGATGGGTGTTGTAGTGTTTAACTAGAGTATAGGATGGATGTTGTAGTGTTTAACTAGAGTATAGGATGGGTGTTGTAGTGTTTAGCTAGATTATGGATGGGTGTTGTAGTGTTAACTAGAGTATAGAATGGTGTTGTAGTGTTTAGCTAGAGTATAGGATGTGTGTTGTAGTGTTTAACTAGAGTATAGGATGTGTGTTGTAGTGTTTAGCTAGAGTATAGGATGTGTGTTGTAGTATTTAGCTAGAGTATAGGATGTGTGTTGTAGTGTTTAGCTAGAGTATAGGATGGGTGTTGTAGTGTTTAGCTAGAGTATAGGATGGGTGTTGTAGTGTTTAGCTAGAATATAGGATGGGTGTTGTAGTGTTTAGCTAGAGTATAGGATGGGTGTTGTAGTGTTTACCTAGAGTATAGGATGTGTGTTGTAGTGTTTAGCTAGAGTATAGGATGTGTGTTGTAGTGTTTAGCTAGAGTATAGGATGGGTATTGATGGAGTGTTTAGCTAAAGAATAGGATGGGTGTTGGTGTGTTTTAGGAGTGTATAGGATGATTGTTGGAGTGCTTTAGAAGTGTATAGGATGGGGGTTGGAGTGCGTAGGTATAGGATGGGTTTTCTAATGCTTAGGGAGAGTACAAGATGGGTGTTGAGTGCTTTAGGAGTATATATAATATGTGTTGGATTGCTGTAGGAGACTATAGGGTGGGTGTTGGAGTGCTCAGGGTGAGTACAGGATGGGTGTTTGAGTGTTCAGGGAGAGTACAGGATGGATGTTGGAGTGCTCAGGGAGAGTACAGGATTGGTGTTGGAGTGCTCAGGGAGAGCACAGGATTGGTGTTTTAGAGCTCAGGGAGAGTACAGGATGGGTGTTAGATGCAATGGAAGTGTTGGACTGTTTTAAAAGAGTATAGGAATGGGTGTTGTAGTACTTTGAGAGGGTATAGGATTGGTTTTGGACTGCGCTGGGAGAGTAAAGTGTGTGTGGAGGTGATATTAATATATATATATATATATATATATATAATATATATATATATATATATATATATATATATATATATATATATATATATATATATATATATATATATATATATATATATATATATATATATATATATATATATCACTTAGGCCTTCTCCCACCGATGCAGGGTGACCCAAAAGAAAGAAAACCCGAAAAGAAACAAAAATAATCACTCAACACTTTCACCATCACTCATACATAATCACTGTCTTTGCAGAGGCGCTCAGATACGATAGCTTAGACGTCTCTCCAAAATGCCAATATCCTAACCCCCTCCTTTAAAGTGCAGGCATTGTACTTCCCATTTCCAGGACTCAAGTCTGGCAAACCGATTTCCCTGAATCTCTTCACAAAATATTACCCTGCTCACACTCCAACAGCTCGTCAGATCCAAAAAAACATTCATCTCCATTCACTCCTAACACGCTCACGATCGCTTGCTGGAAGTCCAAGCCTCTCGCCCACAAAACCTCCTTTGCAGGATTTTGTAGTCAGAAATATAAACTGCTCAGTTAGCAAGAACCCATTTAAAATTAAGTCGTTTCTAAAATTTTCTCTTATACGATAGGTTTATAATGATTTTTGAGAAATTATGGCATACACAAATATTCGCTTGTGTGTGTGTGTGTGTGTGTACTCACCTACTTGTGGTTGCAGGGATCGAGTCATAGCTCCTGGCCCCGCCTCTTCACTGATTGCTACTAGGTCCTCTCTCTCCCTGCTCCATGAGTTTTATCAAACCTCGTCTTAAAACTATATATAGTTCCTGTCTCCCCTAACCCTCCTGTACTCTAGTGTCGTCAGGCCGATTTCTCTTAACCTTTCTTCGTAGGACAATTCCCTTAGCTTTGGGACTAGTCTTGTTGCAAACCTTTGCACTTTCTCTAGTTTCTTGACGTGCTTGACAAGGTGTGGGTTCCAAACTGGTGCTGCATACTCCAGTATGGGCCTGACGTATATGGTGTACAGAGTCTTGAACGATTCCTTAGTGAGGTATTGAAACGCTCTTCTTAGGTTTGCCAGACGCCCGTATGCTGCAGCAGTTATCTGATTAATGTGTGCCTCAGGAGATGTGCTCGGTATTATACTCACCCCAAGATCTTTTTCCTTGAGTGAGGTTTGCAGTCTTTGTCCACCTAGACTATACTCTGTCTGCGGTCTTCTTTGCCCTTCCCCAATCTTCATGACTTTACATTTACCAGTGTTAAATTCAAGGAGCCAATTACTGGACCAGTCTTGTAGCCTGTCCAGGTCTCTTTGTAGTCCTGCCTGATCCTCGACTGATTTAATTCTTCTCATTAACTTCACATCATCTGCAAACAGGGACACTTCTGAGTCTATCCCTTCCGTTATATCATTCACATATACCAAAAACAGTACAGGTCCTAGGACTGACCCTTGTGGAACCCCACTCGTCACAGGTGCCCACTCTGACACCTCGTCACGTACCATGACTCGTTGTTGCCTCACTTTCAGATATTCTCTGATCCATTGCAGTGCCTTTCCTGTTACGTGTGCCTGATACTCTAGCTTTTGCACTAACCTCTTGTGAGGAACTGTGTCGAACGGCGTCTTGCAGTCCAAGAAAATGCAGTCTATCCACCCCTCTCTCTCGTGTCTTACTTCTGTTGCCTTGTCATAAAACTCCAGTAGGTTTGTGACACAGGATTTTCCTTCCCTGAAACCATGCTGGTTGTCGTTTATAAGCTTGTGTCTTTCTAGTGCTCCACCACCTTCTCCTGATGATCTTCTCCATGACAGTATTTAGAGACACATCTTGGAGGTAACGGGTGAGGTGCTTGCATACTATACACGTCAGTGACACAGGTCTGTAATTTAATCCTTCATGTCTGTCTCCTTTCTTAAAAATTGGGACTACATTTGCCATCTTCCACACCTCAGGTAGTTGCCCAGTTTCAATGGTTGTGTTGAAGATTTTTGTTAGTGGCACATTCAACATCTCCGCTCCCTCTCTAAGGACCCACGGAGAAATGTCTCTTCTGTAAAGACTTCTTTAAATCTCATGTTGAGCTCCTCACATACCTCTTGGTCGTTTCTTGTGAACTCCCCACCTTCCTTCCTCAGCCTGATTACCTGGTCCTTGACTGTTGTTTTCCTCCTGATGTGGCTATACAACAGCTTCGGGTCAGACTTGACTTTTGATGCTATATCATTTTCTTATTGTCGCTGAGCCTCCCTTCTTATCTGTGCATATTCGTTTCTGGCTCTTCTGCTAATCTCTTTATTTTCCTGGGTCCTTTGTCTTCTGTACTTTTTCCATTCTCTAGTGCACTTAGTTTTTGCCTCCCTACACCTTTGGGTGAACCAAGGACTCGTTCTGGTCTTCCCATTACTTCTGTTTTCCTTGGGGACACACCTCTCCTCTGCCTCTTTGCATTTAGTTGTCACATATTCCATCATTTCTTTTGCTGGTTTTCCTGCCAATTCTCTCTCCCACTGAACGTCTTGTAGGAAGTTCCTCATGCTTGTGTATTCCCCCCTTTTGTAATTTCGTTTCTCCCTTCCTATTCCTGCTGCCCTCTCCACTTGTAGCTCAACTATATAATCAAAACACAGAACGAAATGATCACTAGCTCCAAGGGAACTTTCATACATGATATCCTTGATGTCCGAACTACTCAAGGTGAATACTAGGTCCAGTCTTGCTGGATCATCCTCACCTCTCTCTCTCTCTGGTAGTATCTCTAAGAGGTTGATGCGTGTGTGTGTGTACTCATCTAGTTGTACTAGCCTAGTTGTGGTTGAAGGGGTCGAGTGATACCTCCTGGCCCCGCCTCTTCACTGGCCGCTACTGGGTCACTCTCCCTGCGCGATGAGCTTTATCATAGCTCTTCTTAAAGCTATGTATGGATCCTGCCTCCACTTCATCACTTCCCAGATAATTCCACTTCCTGACATCTCTGTGACTGAAGAAATACTTCCTAACATCCCTGTGATTCATCTGCATCTTCAACTTCCAACTGTGACCCCTTGTTGCTGTGTCTTATCTCTGGAACATCCTGTCTCTGCCCACCTTGTCGATTCCTCTCAGTATTTTATATGTCGTTATCATATCTCCCCTATCTCTCCTGTCTTCCAGTGTAGTCACGTCGATTTCTTGGGATTAGTCTTGTTGCAAACCTTTGCACTTTCTCTAGTTTCATAATGTGCTTGGCTAGGTGTGGGTTCCAAATTGGTGCTGCATACTCCAATATGGGCCTAACGTACACATTGTACAGGGTTCTGAACTATCCCTTGTTAAGATGTCGGAATGCTGTTCTTAGGTTTGCTAGACGCACGTATTCTGCAGCAGTTATTTGGTTGATGTGATCCTCAGATGTGCCCGGTGTTATAATCACCCCAAGATCCTTTTCCTTGAGTGAGGTTCGTAGTCACTGGCTCCCTAGACTGTACTCCGTCTGCGGTCTTCTTTGCCCTTCCCAATCTTCATGACTTTGCAATTTGTGAGGTTGAACTCCAGGATCAGTTGCTGGACCAGGCCTGCAGCCTGTCCCGAACCCTTTATAGGTCTGCTTGGTCCTTGTCCGATTGAATTCGTCTCATCAACTTCACATCATCTGCAAACAGGGACACTTCGGAGTCTATTCCTTCCGCCATGTCGTTCACAAATACCAGAAACAGCACCAGTCCTAGGACTGACCCATGTGGAACCCCGCTCGTCTCAGGTGCCCACTCTGACCCCTCGCCACGAACCATGACTCGCTGTTGTCTTCCCGATAGGAATTCCCTTATCCATTGCAGTGCCTTTCCTGTTATCACTGCATGGTTCTCCAGCTTTTGCACTAATCTCTTGTGTGGAACTGTGTCAAACGCCTTCTTACAGTCCAAGAAAATGTAATCTACCCACCCCTCTCTCTTTTGGCCTACTGCTGTCACCCTGTCACAGAACTGTGTGTGTGTGTAGGTGTGTGTGTGTGTGTGTGTGTGTGTAGGTGTGTGTGTGTGTCCTCACCTAATTGTGGTTGCAGGGGTCGAGACTCAGCTGTGTGTGTTTGTGTGTGTGTGTGTGTGTGTGTGTGTATTCACATATTTGTGGTTGCAGGGGTCGGTTCATAGCTCCTGGCCCCCGCCTCTTCACTGATCGCTACTAGGTCCTCTCTCTCCCTGCTCCATGAGCTTTATCAAACCTCGTCTTCAAACTATGTATGGTTCCTGCCTCCACTACGTCACTTTCTAGGCTATTCTACTTCCTGACAACTCCATGACTGAAGAAATACTTCCTAACATCCCTTTGACTTATCTGAGTCTTCAACTTCCAATTGTGACCCCTTATTTCTTTGACCCATCTCTAGAATATCCTGTCTTTGTCCACCTTGTCAATTCCTCGCAGTATTTTATATGTCGTTATCATGTCTTCCCTAACCCTCCTGTCCTCCAGTCTCGTCAGGCCGATTTCTTGTGTGTAAGCGTGTGTGTTTCCAGTTGTTGATTCTAAGCTCCTGGTTCCACGTCTTTACTCTTACAGATGTTCAAGATAAACATATCTTAACAAAAGTTAAACAAAGATAGAAAGTTGTTGCAAAAGACAGTGTTTTTGTTGCGATTGTTGCAAATGTGCAGTACAGCAACATATAAGTGAATAAAACAGCAGAATCGGAAACAAACAAAGAGGTTAATTTGTCAAGTTGCAAGAGCATTTTACGTTAACAAGTCGAGACTACCAGAGAGTTATTGTTTGTGTGTATGTGTTGTTTATAGCAATGTTTGTATTAATTTCACATAGGAGAGATAAGTGTTGACGAGAGACGACTGTGGTTTCTGAGATGTATTTAGTAAATATTTTTGGAAATCTGAATCAACATAATTGTTTTAGGAGATATGAATAACAGTTTGGGAGACAGAGTATTATTGAATATGTATAATACATTACTGCTACTTGATGACACAAGTAGACAATAATGTAGAATACTGATACACAAACAATAACAACAAATTTGTAAAGAAAATTAACACAAATTACTTTCTCTCTCCCCATTATGACAACTCATTTAGTATAGCATGAAAAAACATTTATCAGCAAGATTAATTAACACATTTACTCGCAAAACAGAAGACGAAAAAGATATGGTCAAGAACAGGGGAAAATCAGAAGATCAAATGCGAATAAAACAAGATAACACATTCGGTGCTACTTTAGCGTGAGGTCTACCAGCTCATTTACACTTTAGCGTGAGGTCTACCAGCTCATTTACACTTTAGCGTGAGGTCTACCAACTCATTTACACTTTAGCGTGAGGTCTACCAGCTCATTTACACTTTAGCGTGAGGTCTACCAGCTCATTTACACTTTAGCGTGAGGTCTACCAGCTCATTTACACTTTAGCGTGAGGTCTACCAGCTCATTTACACTTTAGCGTGAGGTCTACCAGCTCATTTACACTTTAGCGTGAGGTCTACCAACTCATTTACACTTTAGCGTGAGGTCTACCAGCTCATTTACACTTTAGCGTGAGGTCTACCAGCTCATTTACACTTTAGCGTGAGGTCTACCAGCTCATTTACACTTTAGCGTGAGGTCTACCAGCTCATTTACACTTTAGCGTGAGGTCTACCAGCTCATTTACACTTTAGTGTGAGGTCTACCAGCTCATTTACACTTTAGCGTGAGGTCTACCAGCTCATTTACACTTTAGCGTGAGGTCTACCAGCTCATTTACACTTTAGCGTGAGGTCTACCATTTACACTTTAGCGTGAGGTCTACCATTTACACTTTAGCGTGAGGTCTAGCAGCTCATTTACAAATAATAGTGAGTAAGTACTTTTTACCCATCTTAGTTTTGGGTAGTGGACCCACACAATCCACAACTAGGCTGCTCTCCAACTGCTGCGATTGGTTTAAGTGGGAACAGGCTTAATTCCCTGATTAGGTTTTCCTACCCTTTGACAAATAGGACATGATTCAGTATACTAACTCACTGACTCCCATATCTGAGGCCAGTAAAAATGTTTGGAGACCATGCCCATGATTTTTTTATACCTAAATGTCTTCTCATGGGAACATCATGGGGCCAAACTTAAAACTTGACCCCTAAATGACTCTGGCACAACCACTTGGTTGACTTCCTCTCTTGCTCCATCACAAGATACTTCATTACATAGTCTTTCTCATTAAAACAACTTCTGTGTAAAAAAAACATTTACTTAGTTGGGAGGCTTTATCCTTGCTTTCTGCCGATGATCGAATATCCTTCAGGGTGTCGTCACACCCCTGGGCCTTGATCAGCTGTTCTCGAGTAGGAGTCGCCACTCCTATGCCAGCTCCCAGACCCCCGCTCAAACTGGGTCCCACCTGGGCTGGTTCATCACTACCCTGAGTCTCCTGCAGGCTAGACTCCAGGAATAGATTTCCCAAATCCAAATCTTCTCCAGCATCAAAAGAATCAAAGAGAAGCACAGAAGCTTTTCCCTTTGACATTTGCCTAGTTACAGCACACACTGAAAACAGCTCAGGCACAGTAGCTCTAGCTTTTTCCTCCCAAATTTGTGATTCTGGGTCCCTCCAAACCAAAGGTTCCTCACTTTCGAGAAGGCCCATCACATTATAACCTA
>WNWK01034811.1:0-15558 GCA_009830355.1 Cherax destructor
CCAATCATCACACAGTTCGGCACAACAAGTGCAGCTTCATCATCATCATCATCATCATCAGCAGCAGCAGCAACAACAGCAGCAGCAGCAGCAGCAGCAGCAGCAAACAACAACAACAACAGAGACAAAAAATACAGCAGCAGCAACGTCAGCAACAGCTACAGCACCAATCACAACAACAGCAATCACACCAACTTCATCAACAACATCAGCATCATCATCAACAGCAGCATATTCAACAGCCTCATCTTCAGCAGTCACATCATCAAACTCATCAACAAACTCATCAGCAACAGCATCAACATCAGCTTCATCAACAGTCACATCATCAACAGCAGCAGCATCAACAACAGCAGCAACAGCATCAACAACAACAGCAACAACATCAGCAGCAGCAGCAACAACATCAGCAGCAGCAGCAACAGCAGCAGCAGTTGCAGCTTCAACATCAACAACAGCAGCAGCATCAGCAGCAGCAGCAGCAGCAGCAGCAGATACAACAACAACAACAGTTGCAACAGCAGCAGCAGATCCAACAACAGCAACAACAACAACAGATGCAACAACAGCAACATACAGTTCATGTCCAGCAACCTCACCAACATCTTCCTCAGCCCTCACAACAATCTCAGCTCCAACATCAGGTGGGGAGTGGAGGTCACCATACAGTGCACATTCCTCATATGGTGCCACCTCTAGCCCATTCCCAGTCTGCTATTACTCAAGGTACCACCAACCGTCTTTCACAGTCACCAGGTTCAAAGGTAGAATTTCCTCAGCCAAAACAGTATGCAGGCTTCAAGAGTGTTGTTGATGCTGCAGCACAGGCTACTCTATCATCTCATCATGTATCCGGTGAATTGCGCGAAGAAGTGCCTCGAACCCC
Organism: Cherax destructor; assembly: GCA_009830355.1. Lineage (NCBI taxonomy): Eukaryota > Metazoa > Arthropoda > Malacostraca > Decapoda > Parastacidae > Cherax > Cherax destructor. The sequence goes on from WNWK01034811.1 coordinate 887, forward strand.
AGAAATGTGGTCATCACAGCAGGGTGTTGCTAGAGCTCCTGTTGACCTCAGTGAATGGAAGGGGCATCGGGTTTTAGCCAAACGTGGCCTACATTACTATCCTGCAGTGATTGTGAATGTGAAAAATGCTTGTGATCTTATAGTGAGGATTGATGCTGAAGCAAATAGTGATCTCTTGTACAGTAGTGTTTTTACTACTGGTAAATTTGATGTGATAAGTGATGCTGTTCCTTCTGCAAAACAACTTGTGGAAGGGGCACGTGTGGTAGTGCGATTGGACAAGGAACAACAGATGTTTGTAGAGGGGGTAGTGTATGAGAGGCAAGGCTCACCAACTTCACAGTACTTGGTGCGCATTAGTGGTGAGACAAACAACCAGGGATCTGGTGTTGCTAATGACCATTGGCTTCTTCGGCCTCATTTACGGTTATTGCAGCCTCCATGGTGGGAGGATTTGGAGCCACATGGACAATCATCATTGTTGCCATCTGTTTCACACCATTACAGCTCTCACAAACCAAGCGGCTACCCACCCCCGGGCTTCCAGGAGACATCTGGCTCACACTTAGTGCCCACTGCCCCCTCCTATTCCATGGTAGCAACCACTTATGGTACTATCACTCCACCGAACCATGTAACACCACCAGGCAGTGTTGCCATGACACCTCTCAGTGGGCAGTCAGGATCTGCTGGTCTCAGTTCTGGTTCAGAAGAGCTGCGTAGACGACCAATAGATGATTATGATAGTGATGATGACCTTAGAAGAGAGGACATTACATTTCCTGCTGATGGAGGTATGTACTGTCTAATTCTGTTTGTTGTTTGTGATAAGTCCAGGACAGAATATGTTTGGTTTGCAATACAATTTACAGGTTAGGGTATTACATTTGATGGCTTCAGATATATCATGTATGTACTATGTGCAAAAGTTAAAATTTAGGCAATTTTTTTCTGGCTGGTGTAGCAGTTGCTTACACTGTGATTAGAGTTGCGGTACTATACTGTACCAAAAATAATGCTGTCCAGAGCTAATGTAAAGTGTATTTTAATTTCAGTAAGTTTAATTTAAATAAGTCTAATCTAACCTGTGTTGTGTAAGGCAATGTGTAATTGATGCCACTGTCATTTTGACCAAATTTCTCTAAATTCTGTTACTGTAGTAAAATTTCATTTAAACTCTCATGAGAGAGAAATAAAATATAAAGTATAGTGGTACCTCGAGTTACGAGCTTAATTCGTTCCAGACGGCTATTCAAGTGCCGATACCGAAGGAATTTTTTCCCTTAAGAAATAATGAAAATTAGATTAATCCATTTCAGACCCCCAAAAATACACTTACAAAAGCACCTACAAAAATACACTTACATAATTGTTCGAGTTGGGAGCTGCTCGTAAGTAGAGGTACCACTGTATCTCCCTTTTTCCAGAGTGAGGTTTAAAAATGAATTGCTATCCACAGTGAATACTTAAAATTGCATCAAAATATGCAGTTAAAAAATTATATAATTGTAGTTGGATGTACGAGGTGTAAATAGTTAAAATACAGTACGTACATGTAGCTAGAAAGGTTACATATACGTATTAATGTTTTTTTACCTTAAATTCTTGTTGCTGGTGTATGTCGATCTTGAGAGGCATAAGGTGGGGCTGAGGCGGATGGTTGTGTATCATACGCTGATGTGGATGGCTTAGGTTCTTGGAGTGATGTTGATGCAGACTTGGCATTAGATGATGGTTGTACTGGAGTGTTCAGGAATTCTGTTTTACCCTGCAGAACTTGATAGACCTGTTGGTAAGGCAGCATCAGCTGCTCCAGACCTGCTTTAGAGTAGTGCTTTTAGATGTACGTACAGTGGACCCCCGGCTAACGAACACCCCGGAAATCGTACAATTATGTAAGTATAATATTGTAAGTGCTTGTGGAAGTGTATTTTTGGGGGTCTGAAATAGACTAACCTACGTGACATTATTTCTTAAGGAAGTAAATTCGTTCGGTAATGGCACTTGAGCAGGCTTCTGGGATGAAGTTTTTTCCATTAGCCGGGGGTCCACTGTATTATGGTTCTCTTCAGTGGAAAGTCTGCAACTATACTAATAATATGGAACTGCTCACATAACTCTTGCAGTGTTAACTGTTTCTCTGCAGGTTCTTCCTCATCTTCATCTGTTACCTGCCTCCCTTGCATCTGGGAATTGATCATCATCATCTTCTAAGAGTTCATTCACATCTTCTAGCTTCATATCTTCAGAGCCCTTTCCTGGCAATCTCCTTACTAGGTCAATAATTTCCTGGACTTGACTCTCTACTGAGGCAAAACCTGTGAAAGTATTCACCACACTAGGCCATAATTTTTCCCAGCCTGCATTAAATGTTGATTAGTGTACTTCATTCTATGCACTGCAGCCATAGTTGATTGCATCTGCAATGCTAAATTTATGCCAGAAGTGTGGCACTCCAAGCTCAGAATCACCGTCCATTGATGTGATGGGATTCTGCATCACCTTGATCCATTGATTTTATCAAAGATGTCATATATATTTGGTAGTAAAATAAAAAAATTCAATGTGGGTGCACATCCTCCAATAGTTTAAAATGAGTACGAGAGTTAGCAGGTGTAAGAAGAATCTTGAAAGCATTTTTCTTGCTGCTCAGGTAAAATGTGACTTCGAGAATAAAATTTAAGAAGACAAAAAACCTTCATCATCCTTACTGATTGGTTTGACCTCCAAATAATGAGGAAAGTGCTTTTCTCTTTACCTTTTTAAGGAAGAGGGCTCCTGGAGAGATAAATAAGTATGGGCTTCCACTCAAAATCAACTTGTGCATTTCTGCACAGAAGTTGGTAGAAATAATCATTCGCTTTTTTAAATCCAGGTGAATGTTTCTCTTGATGGCTGATGTAAGCTTTAGACAGTATTTTCTTCCAATAAACACTTGTCTTGTCAGCATTGACCCTGTCACTGTCAAGTCCCCCAAAATTAATTAATTTTGCTCCCAGTGTCCACTTTTAAATTTTTTTTCTGACATGGTAGAGAATCTTTTTTCTGAAATTAATGACACCAAAAGCACAAAATTTGGTGGAAAACTTATGGAATTATGAAGGCGCAAATTTAGCAGTTTTGACGCAATTTACACAATGGTGATTTCGCCCACTTTGAGTCCTATTTTAACCCTTTCGGGGTCGGTGCCGTACTAGTACGTTTTACGAGCAGGGGTTGGTGCCGTACTAGTACGTTTTACGAGCAGGGGTTGGTGCCGTACTAGTATGCCTAAATTCTAGCGGCCTCAAATTAAGCGGGAAATGGCTGGTAGGCCTACATATGAAAGAATGGGTGTGTGTGGTCAGTGCGCAGTATAAAAAAAATCCTGCAGCACACACTGCATAATGAGAAAAAAAAACCTCCGATCGTTTTTTTGTTTAAAACAGCGACTTTGCAGTCTATTTTCGTATGGTATTTATTGATGTATTCTCGTTTTCTTGGTCTCATTTGATAGAATGGAAGATATATTACAGAAATAAGATGATTTTGATTGGTTTGACAATGACAAGTACCTTGAAATTGAGCTCAAAGTAGCAAAAATGTTCGTTTTTTGACGATGTTCAAGAGTAAACAAATCACACCATGCGTCCAATACACATTAACTGGCGAGTCTAATATTCATGCACAAGTGCTCTGATATTATTTATACCATTTTTACAATGACTCAGTTGTATATATAACAGTAAATCTTCTATTTTTTGTGAGAATAAAAATTAAAAATGAAAAGCAAAAGTAATGTAAGAGGGGCCTGGAGATGTGACTAATGAACAGAGAAGATGTTATTTTAGTGCCAGGAATGTCTGCCTTGTTTATTATGGACCCTATTTTGAAATTGGCATCGTTTGAAATTTGTGTGAAAGTGGCCAAATTGTCATTTTCTGACCACTATTTTAGGTAGTTGAAATTGGTAAATAGGCGGTTTCTTGTACTCAATCGATAGAAGAAATGTAGTTCTAGCAAAATAGCTATGATTTTAGTGGACTGGAACATTGGAATTGGCCAAAAATAGGGCTCAAAGTGGGCGAAATCGCCGATGCGTAAACATCTTTTAGACCGATAACTTCGCGAGAGCATAATTCCGTAAGTTTTCATTCAAATTTTATACTTTTGGTGTCGTTATGATCGGAAAAAAAATATCATTTCATAAGAATTTTTTTTTTGTTTTCCAAAAAAATTTCGACCCTGAGAACATGTTTCCGAGAAGGCCTGTCGACCCCCAAAGGGTTAATCTAATTCCATTGGACCAATGATTGAGCATGAGAAACCACCCATTCAATTACTTCACCTACCCTATAAAGTGAACAGAAACTGGTAATTTGACTAATTTTGACACAAAAATGGAAGATTTACTCTATTTCTCGGATATTAAAATATAACCAGGAAAGATTGGTCATGGTTTACAACATCCCAATAATTGAATCAGACCTATTAAAAACCCATAAAACAGACTGGGGTTGTAAGGGGGCCTTACTCATTCTTTGGAATATTGGCAAAAATCGTATATTTCTGCTTCTTTGAGCTCAATTTGAGCTCAGTACTGTAAATCAAAAGTTGCTGATTGACTGTGGCAGCTTAGGTCTCACTACAAAATGGCTTATTTTTCAAATCATGCAGCTAGGAAGTCAGTCAGACAGTCACTCATTGCTGTGCAAATTTACCCTGTATCATAGTTCCTAAGATTGCTTCAGGCATTTCTCAAGGTAACTCTTTGGACTTTTAGAAGTACTTCCGACAGTCTGAATATCACTGTACTGTATTAACCCTTTGGGGGTCGACAGGCCTTCTCAGGAAAGTGTTCCTGGGGTCGAAATTTTTTTGGAAAAAAAAAAATTAATTTTTTCTTACGAAATGATAGAGAATCTTTTTCCGATCATAACGCCACCAAAATTATGAAATTTGATCGAAAACTAACGGAATTATGCTTTCGCGAAGTTAGCGGCAGCCATGACACTTACGCATCGACGATTTTGCTCACTTTGAGCCCTATTTTCGACAAATTCCAATGTGTCAGTCTCCTAAAATTATAGCTATTTCACTAGATCTCCATTTCGTCTATCGATTGCGTACATGAAACCGCCTATTTACCAATTTCATCTACCCAAAATAGTGGTCAGAAAATGGAAATTTTCCAATTTCACACAAATTTCAAACGATGCCAATTTCAAAATAGGGTCCAGAGTAAACAAGGCAGACATTCCTGGCACTAAAATAACATGTTCTCTGTTCATTAGTCACGTCTCCAGGCCCCTGTTCCTTTACTTTTGCTTTTCATTTTGAATTTTTATTCTCACAAAAATAGAAGATTTACTGTTATGTATATAACTGCATCATTGTAAAAATGGTATAAATAATATCAGAGCACTTGTGCATGAATATAAGACTCGCCAGTGTATGTGTATTGGAGGCATGGTGTGATTTGTTTACTCTTGAACATCGTCAAAATCAAACATTTTCACTATTTTGAGCTCAATTTCAAGGTACTTGTCATTGTCATACCAATCAAAATCATCTCTATTTCTGTAATATATTTTCCATTCTATCAAATGAGACCAAGAAAACGAGAATACATCAATAAAAACTATACGAAAATCGACTGCAAAGTCGCTGTTTTAATCGAAAAAAACGGTCAGAGTTTTTTCACTCATTATGCAGTGTGTACTGCAGGATTTTTATACTCGCACACTGACCACACAGACCCATTCTTTCATATGTATGCCTACCAGACGTTTTCTGCTTAAATTGAGGCCGCTAGAATTTGGGCGTACTAGTACGGCACCAACCCCTGCTCGTAAAACGTACTAGTACGGCACCGACCCCCAAAGGGTTAAAACACACTGATGGTTCTTTAGGGTGATCCACAAAAATGAAAGTTTGAAAAATTATTGTCTCAATCAGTCAATTTGTTCCACTCAAAGGAAAAAAAAAAAAATTCCATGCCAAATTTTTAAAATGTTGGAGTTCGTTTAGGGATACCCAATGACCTCAAAATTTCACCCTTCATAAGACAGTAATTCCAATTTTCTTTCTCTGGGAAAATGAAATACAGTGGACCCCCGAGTAACGAGCAAAATTCATTCCAGAAGCCTGCTCAAGTGCCATTACTGAACGAATTTACTTCCTTAAGAAATAATGTCAAGTAGGTTAGTCCATTTCAGACTCCCAAAAATACACTTACAAAAGCACTTACATAATTGTATGATTTCCGGGGTGCTCGTTACTCGGGGGTCCACTGTACAGAATCTGGAAGGAATTGAAGTTTATTTTTTTGGAGAAATAACAAGCAATTTTTGTAATTCAAATCTTTATTTCAAAATTTCTGTAATTCAGATCTTTATTTCAAAATTACTACTACTATATAAAGTATAAAACATACAATACAGCCTCTCCTCACTTAGCGACGTACTCGTTTACCGACAACTCGGAGTTACGATGGGCTTTCCGACCAGTCGGTATTGTATGCTGTACAAGAACCTGGGTCATGGAAATGTGTAGCGCGACATCTCAGCGTTAAGCATCTCAGTCTCCTTCCAGAAGCCACTCAATACACTAGCTTTCACAGTCTCCAAAACTACATACAGTGGAACCTTGGCTTACGAGTGCCCCACCATACGAGTTTTTCAGGATACGAGCAGTCGCTCAGTCAATTTTTTGTTTCTGGATGTGAGCTTTCCCCTCAAGGGAGGTTCCTTGGTCAGGGACTCTTGATCTAGGGAATTGTATCTGTACTCCACTTCCCTAAATTAAGCCTGAATACCTTCCATTCCCTCTTCCCCACAGGAACTGTATAATCCTATGGGTTTAGCGCTTCCCCATTATAATAATAATAATAATAATACAGTGGAACCTCGAGTTTCGGCCGCAATCCGTTCCAGAAGCTCGGCCAAAACTCAAATTGTTCGAAAGTCGAAGCAGTACTATTTCCCATAAGAAATACGTAATGTAAATCCAATTAATCGGTTCCAGACACCCAAAAACATTTTAAAAAATACTACATTTTTTAAAAAATAACTATAGTTTTACATACACAAAACAATTATAAATACTACATATAGTACTTAAATGACTAATGAAATAGATAAACATTTAAATAAACATTTAAAATCACATTTACATATCTTTATTGAAGACTCTTGTTGGCGTATGGAAGGCAGGGAGGACTTCTTATTATTTGGAAGGGGAATCCCCCACCATAAGGACTTCAGGTATCAAAGCCCTATCTAGGGTTACTTCCCTTATTTGTCATTTACTGGCACTAGGACCAGCTTGAGAGTCACTGGACCCCTGTCGCACAAAAAAACTGTCCAGAGAGGTCTGTTTCTGGCACAGGGTAATGTTCACTCGAGAAACAAAGTCAGACTGACTCACAACGCATGTTTGGGATGCTTTGTGTGGGCGCGGACAGGTCTGGTACGGCTACCAAAACTCAAGGTACTGTTCGAAACTTGACAAAATTTAGGTGAAAAAGTGACGAAACTCAAAACGGCTGAAACTTGGGGCGGCCGAAACTCGAGGTTCCACTGTATAATATAATAATATAATATACAGTGGACCCCCGTGGTTCGGTCATAATCCATTCCAGGAGCTAGACCTTAACTCGAACTGTTCGAAAGTCGAACCCTTATTTCCCATAAGAAATAATGTAAATACAATTAATCCGTTTCCACCCAAAAATATTCACCAAAAATTCATTTTTTAACGAATAAATACTATAGTTTTACATACAGAAAACAATGAGAAATAAATATAAAGCACTAATTATAATGGACAAATGAACAGTTAAATCAGTTTTACCTTTATTGAAGACACTTGTTGGCATATGAGAGAGTCGGGAGAGTTTGTTTGGAGGCAGGACAAGATAGTCCTTCAATATGACAATAATATCAACTCTACAGCTTATTTATCTAGCACAATTCATCTAATATGACATAATAAACAATATTAATAACATAGAAACATGATATAAACTCTAGAATGAATAGCACTGTATAACCCTTGTGGTTTAGTGCTTCTTTTGATTATAATAATCTAAAATAAATAAAACGTCATTACAAATGTAAGGACTGTTGGTAGTGTGTTGTTGGGTTTATAGGGGCCACTGACCATAAGCCGTGGTGGGTGGCAGCAGCAGCAGGCCATCACCACTATTCACACAAACAATGTACATAATTTATAAATAAGAAATATTTACACTTTAATTTATAAATGAGAAATATTCACACTTATATAAATAAGAAATATTTACACTTATCTTGGAGGAGATGGTGGCAGAGGGCGGCGCTCTTGTCAGTGCCCCTATATTCCTCAAACAACAATGTAAGAGTTAAGTTTCGTGTCGTCATTTTCTATCGCTTAATCGCTTAACTTACTTGCTACACTTTATCGCTGGCTGGTGCTAAAGCCTTTATCGACTTGTGAAGCTTCTTTGGACCCATGGTGACTTATTTCACAGTGACAATCACTAAACCAGCAATAAACACGATAAATTTATTGTGAAATGTTTGAATGATTGCGCTGGGTAATGTTCTCTCAATGGTAAACAACGCTAGACTGGCTCACGACGCCTGCGCGGCGAGGTGTGCAAGCGCGGACAGGTCTGGTACCCGGATCGATAATCGGGGGAATGACCAGTTGGGGGGGGGAAAATTGGACCGAAAAAAGCCATCGAAACTCGAATTGACCGATACTCAGACCGACCGAAAGTCGGGGGTCCACTGTAATAATAATAATATAATAATAATATACAGTGGTCCCCCGCCTAACGAACACCCCGGAAATCGTACAATTATGTAAGTATAATATTGTAAATGCTTGTGGAAGTGTATTTTTGGGGGTCTGAAATAGACTAACCTACGTGACATTATTTCTTAAGGAAGTAAATTCGTTCGGTAATGGCACTTGAGCAGGCTTCTGGAATGAATTTTGCTCGTTAGGCGGGGGACCACTGTAGTAATATGTATAATAATAATATAATATGTATAATAATAATATAATAATAATTATAATAATACGTACTATAATAACAAGTGATCTTTGAAAGGCCGTCACTAGATGGCAGTGAATACCACAACAATACGGGAGCGGGAATGGCCGCATCCACTTGTCACATAATGACATATTTTATTCATTCTAGAGTATATACAGTATCAGGTTTCTATGTTATTTATATTGTTTATTATGTCATATTAGATAAATTGTGATAGATAAATAAGCCATAGAGTTGATATTAGCGTTATTTTGAAGTGTATTTTGTCCTGCCTCTGAGAGCAGAAATTCCGCTGGAATGGATTAATGGCATTTCAATTAATTTAAATGAGGAAAATTGACTCAGCATACGAGCAGATCGGGATATGAGCAAGGTCACGGAATGGATTAAACTCGTAAGCCGAGGTTCCACTGTATTTGTACAAATTTGTACTTTATTGTGCACCCCATAGTACTACAAGATGTCGGCAAAAAGGAAGATCTTGACTTCACCTGAAGGAACCACTGAGAAACAAAGGATGGCTATCGATCTTAAGGTGAAATTGAAGATTATAAACGAATATGAGTCTGGTAAGAAAGTGCAAGTGATAGCTTGTGACTTGAAGCTGGCGCATTCCACCATTTCCACTATCTTAAAGGATAAAGATAGAGTGAAAGAGGCAGTGAAGGCATCGACAGGATTTCAAGCTATAATAACTAAGCAGCGGAAAGTCCTCAGTCATGAAATGGAGAAATTACTGGCGATCTGGTTTGACGACTGGATACAAAAAAGAATGCTGATGAGCTAATGTTATAAATGCTTGAAGTATCGGTAAGGGGTGGTTCCTCGATTAGTGATGAATTTGTTTATCAGCGCGGTCTTAGGAATGGAACCCCATTGTTAAATGAGCAGAGGTTGTACTGTGAAGGCTTATAGCAGGGTTGGGCAAATTTCTAAAGCCATCAATTAAGAACTGTACTTGTCTGATAATGCTTGTGTAGCAGCTCGTGTTTTCAACAGAGAAAAATGAACGAAGTTTTGCTCATTCAGCTGCATATACGTGAGTATATGACTTGATCATGGTGGGCCGCAGTTTGCCCACCGCTGCTCGGTGATTGGACGACGTCGGCGACCAATCAGAGGATGCCTCAACGAGAAGTAATCGCCATTTACACTCACAGCACTGAGACCCAAAACATTTCTTGGGTTATTCCTGAGAGGAAAACTTGCTTGCTGTCGCTTCAAGCCCCATCCCTTCAAGTGGGTAAGGCGGTGACTAGCTTGCTTGTTCCTCCTCTCCCACCACCATCCCCCCACCTCATCCTTCCCCACCCAATACCCAAACTACTACAATGGCCTAACCACAAAACACACTCCTTACACTGCTATCCTTCTAACTTTCCTGTCTTCTTCTTTTTCGGCAACTTCACCTTTTGGATATTTAAAACAAGGCATTTTGACCATCCAGTAGCCTGTGTGGTTTTTTAAAATCCAGCCAATCTTTGCCTTGGGCCCCATCCCCCTCACTCCCTCAAGGGTAGGCTATCTTAGGGGCTGTCCTTCATACGTCAGCTGAAGTAGGATGCAGGATACACAGGAAGTTGCTTTCTTTTCAGCATATTATCTGAGTCAGCTTTAATTTAATGGAGCAGCATGCCCAATATAAGAGTCAGACTTCGGGTCATTGGTGACCAGAAGTCCAAAAGGGAAATTTTAGATTGCATTTGTAGTAATGCCACTGTTGCACCTGTGGATATACTCTCAACCTACTCTGGTGCAGTACTACTGCTCTCCTCGGAAGAGGAACTACTCCAACTACTAAAGAGAGACGATCTAAACAAACTTGCCAATGAGGGTATCACTCCCATTCCCCCTGACAACTTCCAGGCACAGCGCTCTGTGTTTGTTGCACACATCAACAGCATCATGCGTGAGTATACTGCTGTAGAACTCGTCGAGGAGATCAGTAAAGATAATCCCAAGTTCAAGGTCTTCAAGGCATACAAATTTGCCAAGAACTCTGCCAACCAGCAATCGTTGAAACTCATCCTAGAGACACCTGATAAAGCCAAGCTCCTCTGTGACCTGTGCTTGAAATGCCTTGGCATGAAATGCACACCTGATCAAGTGAGTATGGAAAGGTTTGTCAACATCACCCAGTGCTTCAAGTGCTACCAATTTGGCCATAACACGAATAAATGCACCAGCGAGAAAACCGTCTGCAGTATCTGCGCTGGAGAACATGTTTACAGAGAATGCCCCAACAGTGTACCCTCTGTAGCGAGAAACACCATGCTGTCTCACCCAGCTGCCCCGTCAGGAAGTCCGCAGTCCAGAAAATCCTGGACAACAGGAAACTGGCGTTGGCCAAAAACACCACTGAACAGTCACCCCCATTGTGTCCCATGGATCCTTCCCCAACCTACCTAGCTCTGGCAGTGCTCCTATTGCTACTGCTTCAATCAACAATGCCTATAACCCCACCCCCTCCCATCTCCCCCACCCTACTCCTGGCTCCAAGCCCAAGGCCCACCCTTCTACCCTATCTTTCCTGGTTCCATCCAAGAAGGAGTAATGAAGGGCACTGCTTTCTTCATGCTGGCCAAAGACTTGGCAAAGGGTGATGACCAACTCTGCTGCACCCTTCTCAATGAGTTGTTCGTAGCAAATGGTGCCTCATCCATGATCATCCCTGACTTAGTGCGCCCTTACATGAGTCCCCCCCCTCAAACACCTGCCCCCAACCAACCAACCCCTAACAGGGAAGGGACGACCCCTGCACCTGCAGCACAATCTGTTGCACAACCCACCGCCATTGAGGCTGACCCAACTGACCACCCAGGTTCCACTGCTACTCCAAGTGAGACAGCCGATGGGCAACAAACCCATCTTTCTGATTTATCCTTTCATTCAGACACCCCAATGTCCCCCATCTCCGTGGGTGACAGGCCCGATGTCCCAGCACACCTAGGAAATGTAGACTCTGACGAACCTCTGGGGTCTGGGGACGAGTCTGATTTGTCAGCTGATGTTACCATCACCAACAGCATCGAGGAAGACTCCCTATTCTCCTCTCAGAAAACCACCCAGGATTACAACCCCCCTTCCTCTCATAACCCCAGTGGTAGGCGCACTCAACCTCTTCGTGACTCTACCACCAAACATCTATCCTCTGTATACAACCGCTACCTCCTTGAAATAGAGCTATGCAACCACAACCCAGACATTATCCTTCTAAACGAAATTGCAGCCAAACCTGACCAACATATGAAACTCCCTGGTTACTCAAACACTTGAGAAATCCAGAGAGCTCTACAGTGGAGTGGCCATCCTTGTGAAGCAGGGATACAAATTCTGCAACATCCATGTCGACGAGGACAGCATCCTAGCAATAGAACTGTTGACCTCATATGGGCAACTTATAGTGGGAACAGGCTACTTTCCTCCCAGACAGCCGTACATAGTCTATCCCCTTACACAGGTTACTCTGTAGAAATATCCCTATTGTCCTGGTAGGGGATTTCAACGCCCACCACCCCGCTCTCTTCAACTGTGGCGCCGCCCACCCACAGGACGACCACAAAGGGAAACAACTTTTGGCAGCAGGAAACTTATCGTTCCAGGGCCCATTCTTTAAATCATTTGTGGGGCCCACCCAGGCACACCTGACGTAGTACACCTACCATCCGACTTACGACCTGCTCGACATACGACCACTCGACTTACGACCATGTTTTGTATGCAAATGTTCTGGGAAATAAATAACTGTTAGTGCTGTACACAGTGTTTCTCCCAAATCTTACAGTATAAAATACAGTACTAACAGCATAAAAAGTAAAGTAAAAAATGAAATACCAAAATAAAACAATAAAATAAAATAATTACATAATGTGATGCTGATATTCAGTAGTAAGGTTCGACCACAGGGGTATTATTGTACACAGAACAGCAATACACTGGAGTACAAGGTGGTATAAATGCGTGGACTCACGTGGCTTACTTCTCAGACAGCAGAGTGGCTTGCTGGCTTAGTAGAATATTTTCACACAGATTGACTGGCTTGGAATCTTGTGACAAATTAGCACAGCAAGGTAGAAGCTGGCTTAAGCCTAGGCTGACGTAGCTGGTGGTGGCTTTACTGGCTTGAATGGGACTCTCCCCTCACTGGCTTACTCGTACAGAATTTGCAAAACCCGGGTCAACCCCTCGTAGGTTTTAGCAAAATTAACAAGTAAGGCACTTAGCTGACCAGGAGATACTATAGATATATAGACTTCTTTGATGTAGGAGCTGGTAACATGGTCGGTCTGGAGGCTGTTTGCTTGCTTGAAGTCTATCTCTCTATAACATCGTAATCGATAAAAATTACGGCACACCGCTGCTCACCACTTTCGCGTGGTCTTGGGAGAGATATAGGAGGTCAAAGATACTCCTTGTTGGATGGTCGGTATATTTACAGTAAGTAGAGGAGAGTCCAGCCACCCGTCTGTCTCGCCTGCAGGTCTAACGTTAGTGGGAAGGTGCCTATGAGGGCTCAGCGCATGTGCCTGGCCTCTCCTTAGGCTCTTTCCTGGTAGACCTCAAGCGAAGAGTTGCGTGGCTGACCTCCTTATATCCTCCCTACAAGGCCTGACTCTATATATTTCCCAAACTGTCCTTATGACCTCGACTTACGATATTTTTTCATTCAGAATGCTGTTCAAGTGCCATTACCAAACGAATTTATCTCCTTAAGAAATGTTGTAAAATAGACTAGTCCTTTTAGACCCCAAAATTACACTTACAAAAGCATTTAAAAAAATAAACTTACATAAAAGGGTGAGTTTGGGGACCATCGTAAGTCAGGTACCACTGTATATATATATATATATATATTATATATATATATATATATATTATATATATATATTATATATATATATATATTTATATATATATATTATATATATATATATATTATATATATATAATATATATTATTATATATATTTATATTATATATATATATATATATTTTATATATTATATATTTATAATATTATATATATATATATTATAATAATAATATATTATTATATTATATATATATATATATATATATATATATATATAATATATTATATATATATATATTATATATATATATATATAAAATATATATTATATATATATATATATATTATATATATATATATATATAAAAATATTTTATATATATTATATATAATATATTTTTATAATTTAAAAATATATATATATATATTATATATATATATTATATATATTATATATATATTTTTATAAAATATATATAATAATATTATATATATATATTATATATATATATATTATATATATATATTATATATATATTATATATATATATAATATATATTATATATATAATTTTATATATATATTAAAAATATATATTAATATTATTATATATATTATATATATTATTATTATAATATATATATATATATATATTATTATTTATATATATATATTATATATATATATACATGCCCCCGGGTTTAATATTTTCATTCCAGAAAGCTGTTCAAGTGCCATTCCCAAAAAATTTATCTCCTTAAAAATGTTGAAAATAGACTAGTCCTTTTAGACCCCAAAAATTTCACTTACAAAAACATTTAAAAAAAATAAA
>WNWK01034812.1:0-7500 GCA_009830355.1 Cherax destructor
CTTTTAAGGAGATTAAATGCATTCTTGAAATCTAATTTAACCACTGCATTGTCCTCAGGCAGGTTGTCGATATACGCCCTTGCTGCATGAACCGCTGCTTCACTTCCTTGAGAGACCCCAAAGCCAAGCTGGTTTGGTTGAAGCATGATGGCTGCCTCTGCGCGAATACTTCTGACAGCAGCTTTAGAAACGAGGCGGCGAAACGTGTTGCCCACTGAGATTGGCCTAATTCCTCCATCCTTCTATTTAAGGGCACAAAGTGATGCTCCAAAAAAGAAAGGTTTAATTTCGTCAGGAATCAGACCAGCCAAGGAATTGTTGACGAACCTTGTGATCTCTGAAAGCAGTGTCTCTGCAATCTCCCCGATAACTGGATTAACCATTTCCTTTAAATGCTGTGGCCTTATTCCAGTGTAACCCCCAGCAGAGCCGGACGGGAATGACATTATTGCTTTGTAAATGTCCGAGTCTTGCACAATCAGTGGTTCCACAGTGGGGACAGAGGTGTTGAAAATGTTGGTGCCCCTGGTTTCCCTGGCAGGGTGCTTTCTTTTAAGTGCTTCAGCAGTGTCAGCATCCCTGGGGGCAACTGTATCTTCACTGGTGATAATTCTGATTGCTTCCACTGTGTTGCCCTCTTCAATTTTCTTGCTCACTTGGACTCTGATTTTTTCGCTGTCAGTGGAGTGAGTGGGGGTTCTGCCTCTCCCATTTTTGTGTTGACAGGGAAGGGGAATGAGGTTATCAGCTCTAGGAAAGTCTCTTAAGGATTTAATGATCATTGAGGCTACCCTCTTTCCCCTTCTTTCCGGCACAGCTAAGCAGACATTACCAAAAAGTAGCAAGTTGTGCCATGCCTTGATGGTTGGTGGAGCATTTAGGATAGCACAACCATCCTTTACTTTTATTAAGAGGTCTGTAAGTTTCCCAGCTGCGTGTGGACGGGCTGCTTTGTGAGTGTCCTGGTACCTGTTGCTTTAATTGCTTCCAAGATATTATCTGATGAGATGAGATCTGTTGGAGTTGGTTCAGGTGTCTGAAGTGGCTCTGGGTCATCACTTTCCACAGGAGGACATCCTGAACCCGGGCAGCTGCCATGTTTGTGGAGGAAACCATTAGAGTTGAGACAACGAAGCTGTAAATACGACCGACACTTGCCTTTCCTAGTATATATATATATATATATATATATATATATATATATATATATATATATATATATATATACATAAGGGTTCTTTGAATTATTTAGTCAAGCACGAAGCCCACATTTTCTGATTATTTGTTTACATATAAATTAGTTACAAAGGTGAGGGAGGAGTGAGTGGTCAGCACAGTTGGAATATCAAAGGTACCAAGGGTAGAAAAGTTAATTTAACGTTTTAAACGTAACTTGATAGTGTTAAGTATTTTGTTAATCTCTCTCTCTCTCTCTCTCTCTCTCTCTCTCTCTCTCTCTCTCTCTGATCTTTCACGCTGTTGATTACTTTTGATGCTGCTTCTGGTTATTTTGTTGTTTACTGTTGCTGCTTATTCTGTTGCCGTTTCTGCTTCTTTTACAACTGTTGTTGTTTCTGTTGATACTTCACCACCTGTTGCTCCTCTCACTGTTGTCGTCTGCTGTTAACTTTAGTCTTGGCGTGATGAGTGAGGTTGATGATTCTGTTAACAGTACGTAATTAACGACACGACAATGACGAGGAATGTGTATTATAAATAACAACTAAGTGTGATTTACCAAATCCTTTTATTACAATATTCACTAGTCGAATATTGAAATCCAGCCTGTTATTGGTGTTCTTGTATATGGGAGAGTTCGGGAGAACAATAAGCATTAAAATTTATAATCTTTACTATAGTATATTTTATTATAAAAACAAATTCTTTGGTATTCAATGTCACAATAGATTACATCTATTTTTCTTTGGTACATAATCAGATATAGATATATATATAAGTACATGTTACAATAACAGTCATGACCCTTCCTACTTCTGTGTCACATGACACCACCACTCTTATTGTCCATGACGCCCACTTCTCTGTGTCTCAGACACCCTTGACACTTGTGTTACGACACGCCTTCTCACAAGTGTCACACGACACTTCCCTGTGTCACATGACACGCCCTCTGTCATACGACACCTCTACCGTCCTTTTCTCTGTGTCATAACACAGCCTTCTCATTGTCATACGACACCCTTTTCTATTGTCACGAACACCTTCTGTGTCATAGCCTTTTCAACAGTGTTACATGATATGTTAAGTTACATGACTGTACGTGTTACACCCTTCATCAGTGTCAGTAATACTGACACTAAATTTACACACAACCTTCTTTATAACACTCCTCTGTGTCTTCACACGACACTCAATCCTCTGTGTCTTCACACGACACTCAATCCTCTGTGTCTTCACACGACACTCAATCCTCTGTCTTCACACGACACTATATATATATATATATATATATATATATATATATATATATATATATATAGTATATATATTCGGAGCATGTTAAACATACCCACATAGGCTCCCCTCCAACCAGCGAACCATCGTTAAGGGTTTGGTGATGGGGCCCCATCATCAAATCAACGACTCGGTTCAGCCAATTATAATGCGAGTTTGACAATGACAAAGGTGACGTGGATACAACTCACAGTTTGTCATTGGAATTCCTGCATAGAGCTGGTTGTGGAAGGTTGTCTCTGTCTTTTGGCTGCTGTTTTGCCTTGACAACCGTGGCGTGCACTAAATACTACTCTTTCTGTATATAGTGTACATATGTGTAAAAAGCCCTTTTCTATTTACTTGGTGAAGGAAAAGACAAAAGTCTTATATAATCATTGCTTGGTAAAGGAAATACAAATTCAAAGCATTTTCTACTGTGTTTCTTTGCTCCAAGCTCCCTTTTGCACTCAGGCTAACAGGCCATTGAACCTGAGGTTGTAATAGTAGTGATGATGATAACGATAGTAGTGATGGTGATAACGATAGTAGTTATGGTATTAACGATAGTAGTGATGGTGGTAACGATAGTAGTGATGGTGGTAACGATAGTAGTGATGGTGGTAATGATAGTACTGATAGAGTTAACGATAGTAGTGATAGTGTTAACGACAGTAGTGATAGTGTTAAAGATAGTAGTGATGGTATTAACGTTAGTAGTGATGGTGTTAACGATAGTAGTGATTGTGGTAACGATAGTAGTGATAGTGTTAACGATAGTAGTGATGGTATTAACGATAGTAGTGATGATATTAACGATAGTAGTGATGGTATTAATGATAGTAGTGATGGTGGTAACGATAGTAGTGATGGTAACGATAGTAGTGATGGTATTAACGATAGTAGTGGTGGTGGTAACGATCATAGTGATGGTGGTAACGATAGTAGTGATAGTGTTAACGATAGTAGTTATAGTGTTAACGATAGTAGTGATAGTGTTAACGATAGTAGTGTTAGTGTTAACGATAGTAGTTATAGTGTTAACGATAGTAGTTATAGTGTTAACGATAGTAGTTATAGTGTTAACGATAGTAGTGATAGTGTTAACGATAGTAGTGATAGTGTTAACGATAGTAGTGATAGTGTTAACGATAGTAGTGATAGTGTTAACGATAGTAGTTATAGTGTTAACGATAGTAGTTATAGTGTTAACGATAGTAGTTATAGTGTTAACGATAGTAGTGATAGTGTTAACGATAGTAGTGATGGTGTTAACGATAGTGGTTATAGTGTTAACGATAGTGGTTATAGTGTTAACGATAGTAGTGATAGTGTTAACGATAGTGGTTATAGTGTTAACGATAGTAGCGATAGTGTTAACGATAGTAGTTATAGTGTTAACGATAGTAGTGATGGTGTTAACGATGAGTTATGTTAAATAGTGTTTTAACGATAGTAGTGATAGTGTTAACGATAGTAGTTATAGTGTTAACGATAGTGGTTATAGTGTTAACGATAGTAGCGATAGTGTTAACGATAGTAGTGATAGTGTTAACGATAGTAGTTATAGTGTTAACGATAGTAGTGATAGTGTTAACGATAGTAGTTATAGTGTTAACGATAGTGGTTATAGTGTTAACGATAGTAGTGATAGTGTTAACGATAGTAGTGATAGTGTTAACGATAGTAGTTATAGTGTTAACGATAGTAGTGATAGTGTTAACGATAGTAGTGATAGTGTTAACGATAGTAGTTATAGTGTTAACGATAGTAGTGATAGTGTTAACGATAGTAGTGATAGTGTTAACGATAGTAGTGATAGTGTTAACGATAGTAGTGATAGTGTTAACGATAGTAGTGATAGTGTTAACGATAGTAGTGATAGTGTTAACGATAGTGGTTATAGTGTTAACGATAGTAGCGATAGTGTTAACGATAGTAGTGATAGTGTTAACGATAGTAGTTATAGTGTTAACGATAGTAGTGATAGTGTTAACGATAGTAGTTATAGTGTTAACGATAGTGGTTATAGTGTTAACGATAGTAGCGATAGTGTTAACGATAGTAGTGATAGTGTTAACGATAGTAGTTATAGTGTTAACGATAGTAGCGATAATGTTAACGATAGTAGTGATAGTGTTAACGATAGTAGTTATAGTGTTAACGATAGTAGTGATAGTGTTAACGATAGTAGTGATAGTGTTAACGATAGTAGTTATAGTGTTAACGATAGTAGTGATAGTGTTAACGATAGTAGTGATAGTGTTAACGATAGTAGTGATAGTGTTAACGATAGTAGTGATAGTGTTAACGATAGTAGTTATAGTGTTAACGATAGTAGTTATAGTGTTAACGATAGTAGTTATAGTGTTAACGATAGTAGTTATAGTGTTAACGATAGTAGTTATAGTGTTAACGATAGTAGCGATAGTGTTAACGATAGTAGTTATAGTGTTAACGATAGTAGTTATAGTGTTAACGATAGTAGTGATGATAATAACAATAATTGTGGAGAAAATTCTCCAGTGAAGGGGGCGATATCCCCCTCTCAAAAGGGGGTATCCCTCTCAAAAGAGGGTATCCCTCTCAAAAGGGGATAGCCCTCTCAAAGGGGGATAGCTCTCTCAAACCGGGTTGCCCTCTCAAAGGGATGAAGCCCTCTCAAAAAGGGGTAGCCCTCTCAAAAGGGGTAGCCCTCTCAAAAGGGGCAGCCCTCTCAACGGGAGGTAGCCCTATCAAAAGGGGGCAGCCCTCTCAAAAGTGGGCAGCCCTCTCAAAAGGGGGCAGCCCTCTCAAAAGGGGGCAGCCCTCTCAAAAGGGGGCAGCCCTCTCAAAAGGGGACAGCCCTCTCAAAAGGGGGCAGCCCTCTCAAAAGGGAGCAGCCCTCTCAAAAGGGGGCAGCCCTCTCAAAAGGGGGCAGCCCTCTCAAAAGGGGGCAGCCCTCTCAAACGGGGATAGTGAACTCTCACTCTTGTGTCCACACATAGAGATTAAAAAGCTCAACTGTGTATGTTCATTAGCAAGCATTTTTTTTTTAATTTTAATAATGGGTGAACCCTAAACCCGTAGGGATTATACAGCGCATGTGCGGTGGTGGAAGGTATTCGGGCTCAATTCAGGGAACTGGAGTACAGATCCAATTCCCTAGATCAAGAGCCCCTCACCAGCGTCACATGTTTGACTGAGACGTCATGAGACCCGACCTCTCCTTACGGGTATATCTGGTTTATTGTACATTAAAGTGTAAGTCTCAGAGACCTTAGAAAAATAACCCGCACATAGAAGAGGGCCGCCCACCACGACGACTCGGTCCGACTTGGACCATTTACAAAGTCGTGACTTTGCAAATGGTCCAAGTCGGACCGAAACGTCGTGGTGGGCTGCCCTCTTCCATGTGCGGGTTATTTTGTTTATTGTTGCAGTCACGGTGTTGTTGGTTCCCCAGATTATTAAAACTTCGAGATAAATTACCTCCTACTTGATAATTAAGCTACAGTCAGCATCTACAACTGAAGAAAACAGTAATCCTTCAGTGAAGTCTATTGCAAGTACTGACATCGAACATCTTTATTGCATGTCAACAGATCCTCCCTGGAGGAGAAGTGTGAGGAAGCTGGTAGCTCAGATTGCAATAAGTATTCAACAAGTGAACATCACAAACTGCAAGCTATGCCGGGCCCCTGAACATCACAAACTGCAAGCTATGCCGGGCCCGTGAACATCACAAACTGCAAGCTATGCCGGGCCCGTGGACATCACAAACTACAAGCTATGCCGGGCCCGTGAACATCACAAACTGCAAGCTATGCCGGGCCCCTGAACATCACAAACTACAAGCTATGCCGGGCCCGTGGACATCACAAACTGCAAGCTATGCCGGGCCCGTGAACATCACAAACTGCAAGCTATGCCGGGCCCGTGAACATCACAAACTGCAAGCTATGCCGGGCCCGTGGACATCACAAACTGCAAGCTATGCCGGGCCCGTGGACATCACAAACTGCAAGCTATGCCGGGCCTCGTGTACATCACAAACTCAAGACATGCCGGCCCGTGAACAAAACTCTGCGGTAAAGCGACTGACATCACGACTGTAACTCACCTTAGTGCACAAATACGCGTCTTGTGTCGTCTCGATCCAAACTGATTGCGGGCCGTGAACATCACACTAGTTGTGATTGCAGGGCCGAAGCTCACAAACTCCTATGCTCGCCTACTTAAAATCATGCCGCCCGGAACATCCAACTCAAGCTCCATGCCGCTCTGAACATCACTAACTCAAAGCTATGCCGGGCCCGTGAACATCACAAACTGCAAGCTATGCCGGGCCCGTGGACCGTGCTAAACAAACACACAAACTCTTACACTGACAATCTCCAGGAAATGCGAGTGAACGAAATCCCTGGGTAAAGCGACTTCTGATCACCAGTGTAAACTCACCTTAGTGCACAAATACGCGTCTCTGTGTCGTTCTCGAGTCCAATCACTGGGATTGTGTGTGTACTCACCTAGTTGTGATTGCAGGGGTCGATTCACAGCTCCTGGCTCCGCCTCTTCATTGGCCGCTACTCGGTCACTCTACTCGCTCCATGAGCTTTATCATACCTCTCCTTAAAGCTATGTATGGATCCTGCCTCCACTACATCACTTACCAGACTATTCCACTTCCTGACAACTGTGTGACTGAAGAAATACTTCCTAACATCCCTGTGGTTCATCTGAGTCTTCAACTGTGTGTGTGTGTGTGTGTGTGTGTGTGTGTGTGTGTGTGTGTGTGTGTGTGTGTGTGTGTGTGTGTGTGTGTGTGTGTGCATGTGTGTGTGTGTGTGTGTGTGTGTGTGGATAAATATAAACAAGACAACATTAATGCAAAGGTTAAACTGATTCGATTATATTGGAAATTATATTAAAAATTATATTAAAATTATTTTGAAAATTATATTGGAAATTATATTGGAAATTATATTGAAAATTATATTGAAAATTATATTAAAAATTATATTGAAAATTATATTAAAAATTATATTAAAAATTATATTGAAAATT